>JABUQX010102908.1:27500-30000 GCA_015478945.1 Trachelipus rathkii | reverse complement strand
TAAAAACTGGATCTAAGTTCAGTAAAGTGTATGAACCAGAGTGGCAAGGTTTGCCAAACAGATTTGTCTTATTATCAGCAGTAAATCAAATCCTTGTTGATACAAAGCATCGATATATTCTTCTGAGGAAGAAAAGGTTCTGACAGTCAAAATCAACAGACACTCACTCAGAAACTGAAGTGCGCAATACAAAAGTAATCTGAATGTGTTATTAATACAGCTCTGAATCACTCTCTCAATCAATTGCAAGGAATTTCATTAAGGAGTTCAACATATTTTTCGCCACTGTTGAAAATGTTACCATTAAAAGAGTCATAAGTGCACTGGAATCTATACCTCCAATAGCGTTGAAGCAGAAAGTTAGTTCATTCTGAGCTACAGAACTCTTTGTAATCAAACTAAGAGATAAACCGAGCGATGAGTGTAAGTTGTCTAAATGTTTCTTACAACCATATTAAATAAACAAAGTTAGGTTTTAAAATGCAGAAAGTTTCCGAAATTTCAATTTTTATAATGCATAATTTTTTGCTGCTGAATTTTTAAGAGCAACATTATATATTAACACTTAAATTATTATTATTTATATTATTTATAAATCTAAACACAGCATTCCTTCTAACCCAATAACACATCAACCAAATACAGACTTGACTGTTAGAATGATAGAATGTCAGCATCATCAAACAAATCCTCAATTACACTAATCACAACAGACAGCCAACTCTGTACTACTAACCCCAAAATTTCCCTAAATAACATCGCTATTCCACTAAACAAAACACCCAAAATTCTAAGAGTATCTCTGGACACATACTTAACTTTCTCAGAAACACATAGAAAGCAGTAATAAACATCAAGCAACAGGAAATTAAACATCTAAGAACCATATCTGACTGAACATCGAAAAAATAATAACAGATATCCATCACCATATACAAAAAATTTACACCCCCCATCACTAGAAACTATGCTTCACCAATATGGCATCCATTATTAACCAAGGGAAACACGAAAAAAACCTCTAAACCACCCAAAACAAGTCACTCTGAAATTATAACAGGATGTGTACTAAAGCAACACATCAACACTTACACGTGAAACCAAAGATATTACTCTATAGACAAAGAAATAAAATGATAGGCCCACACTACGATAAACACAGACACCACAACAAACCCTGTCACCTTTACACTCTCGAACGCCACTAATCACGACTAAAAAACAAACTCCATCTTCCAGCCTATAATACAACATATCCTAAGTAATATAACCCCCACAAAATAACCACCTCCTATTGTAAACCAAATACACACTCACCTAAAGAACAAAGACAACCAATAATATACTGAGCCAGTGATCACTCCCACCAGAAAGAGCATCTGAATTTAACTTCCATCAGTAAAAATCAGTCATCTCTAGCCAAATGAGATGCCAGCCATCCACCCAAACTAAGAAACCACTTACAAAAAACTAGATTTTAACCAACGAATGGGTGCGTCTACGCGCTGCACAAAGTGCAGCCAGCGCAGTCCGCAATAACAAGCATAGCTTCTCATCACCAGAACAACTGGCGAAATTACAACCCTAGCAAGCCGATCTAGTTGGAGGGAGGCCGGCTAGGCTGCGGCCTGCGGGGGTATTTTAGTTTGAGGTGTGACCCACTCTGAAGAGGAGTGGTCAAGGACTAGAAGTATTAAGGTATATATATAGTATTATATATACTATATATATTATATATAAATATATTAATTATATATATCTATATATTACTATATCATATTATATAATATATATATATATATATAGTATAAATATATTTTTATAAGACTATAGAGCGTTTTAAAATTTCATGAGTGGTGAAAAATATAATTTTTCCGCTATTTTAAAAAAAAAAAATAACGGTTTTATATAAATTGAAACTCTGATAAAATAATCGTTATGTGGTCGAAGATAAAAAAAATATCGTGCCTGACGAGGGAGAGTATCATCCAGGCGGGGAGTGTATCAGTCAGACCGAGGATGCAGTGTCAGGACACAAGTCATTTCGACTTCCCACCATTAAGCACATAAGCCTATCATACTTTTTTAAACTCAAAATAGCATTCAATACTCTCGTCTACTCCAAAGTAGTTAGAGATAAACAAACACCTTCCTTAGTATCCTAATCATAGCACTGTTTATGCAATTTTTAGAAGGAACATTGTTTGTAACTCGAACGCGTAAGACTTCCGAAAAAACTTATACGACTTCACGCTCCGAAAAATAGTTGAGGCGGCGAAATATATTCAGAAGTTTGTGGCCGACATCGGCCAAGCGATGCCGATCCGATTTTTTTGCGCATCTTTCTATGTGCGAATTTTTTTTATTAGCAGTACTAACGTTTATGTAAAATTCGCATTTCTTTTTAACGCTATACATGCTATATAAATAATATATATTATAGTATATATATATATATATATATATTATCATATTATATATATATATACTATTATATATA
>JABUQX010102908.1:0-15000 GCA_015478945.1 Trachelipus rathkii | reverse complement strand
ATTATTATTATTATTATTATAAATAACATTAGAAAATAAAATGAATAAATAACATTATTAACATTAGTTTTAGTTCATTTTTAATTACTGTTTATGATATTTTGAGAAAAGTTTTGTAATATAATAACCATAATTATTTTATTTTTCCTCCAAACGTCAATTTTAATTCATTTATGTAATTATTACTTCATTTTTACCATGAGTGTCCTCTCCAATTTTATTAAATGGAATTAGTCTATCGTTTTATGATTATTGTTGCAATCTGTACTGTAATATATTATCTTGTTATATATACTCGATTTGAAATGTGTGCCTTACATTCTAAATTCTATAAAAATACACAAAAGACGAATGATACAACGTTTCTTCTTAAAGTCTGTATTACATTGGATTCTTATTACTTTTCAATAACTTAAAGAGACCATTTATTGAGTTAAGGATGCGCAAACACCTTCGATCGAGTTTTTCGTATTGGAATCCTTTAACAGCTGTGTCCATTATTGGGCTTCTACCTTGCATCATTAAAGCTATTTTTGAGTTCGCAAAGAAGCAAAATCTGTTCATAATTTACCCGATTTCTCTTTTCAAAGCTTATTTAAGGACTAAATAATTTATAACCAGACAAATTTTATTAAAGTATATACGATAAAATGGATTTGGTGTTTTGTTTTTAATTATAATACAGTTTATTTCAACTCAGATGAATTCAACGAAATCTTTGAGTTGTATGTGAGTATGTTGAACATTAATGACATTTAACATAATTTTAACAAACACTTTCATCATTTAAAAAAAATAATAAAAAATAATACTTTCACTATTAAATAAAAGATACATTTTTAACACAGAACTTACAAAGAAGTGAAGGAATGAATGAAGTCACTACTTTGTGAATTTAGGTCTCATTTATATAATAATAATAATAATAATAATAATAATAATAATAATAATAATAATAATAATAATAATAATAATAATAATAATAATAAAAAAAATAATAATAATAATAATAATAATAATAATAATAATAATAATAAAAATAATAAATAATAATAATAATAATAATAATAAATAAAAATAATAAAAATAATAATAATAAAAATAATAATAATAATAATAATAATAATAATAATAATAATAATAATAAAAATAAAATAATAATAAATAGTAGTAATAATAAATATTTAATAATAATCTATAGTAATAATAATTATTAATTATATTTTATCGATTATATTATAGTAAAAATGAAAAAATGTATATTAATTATTTTGAAAAAAATAAATATTCTTGCTTACAGAGTAATAATCGTAATTACGGTACATTAATAATATAATAATAATAATAATAAGATAAATAATAATAATAATAATAATAATAATAATAATAATAATAAAAGATTTGTCATAAGAACAAAAAATAAAAAATGAGCTAAATTTGTAATGTAATAAGAAATATAAATACTTGCGAATCACTCTACAGAACTTCTTGGAAGAAAAACTAATAACCCGATTACGCTTTTAAAACAGTGACTTTAGACTATGGGCGTTTACCCTACGGAAACCGATTTTTGCCTGCTATGCAACAACCCCACTTGGTCGCCTTCTCTTGATGTTAAACTTTGGTTTAAATCTTGTGCTCATTTTTTTGAAAACTTTTGCCGCTGTCTGTTTAAACAGGCGGCAAATAGTATAAGAAATAGAGAATTTGATAATTATAATATACTATATATATATATATATATATATATATATATATTATATATATATAATATATATATATATATATATATATATATATATATATATATATAATATAAGTAAGGGGGCACTATCAGCAGCCAATAGGGCATCCGGAAGTAGCAAACAGATGTTGTAAAGCATCATGTGTAACATTTTGTAACATTCGGTTATTCAGGGTTGACGTGACAAGGATGGAGTTTCCAAGGCTTGTGAGACCGTTTATGAGACCTGGAAAGCCATTTTCGGATGCTCTTGAGCTTCTGAACGGGAGGAAATCCAGGTTATGTCGGCAGTTGACTTTGAAATTTCCATCACTTCGTTAAATTTTGACACTTGATGTATCAAAGTTAGAGTTTCTAAGGTCGGTGAGACTGATTTTAAGATCAGGATTACCATTTCCTGAATTTTTGAACCTGATCTTAGTGGTTTAACCCCCTAAAAGGGGGTTTTTGGTTCCTTAAAGGTTTTAAATGATCGATAGACAATTTCTGATCATTTCAATCAATTTATCGTGGTATTTTGCTCCCAAAATCGATATTTAAGTCATCTTTCTACCTGCTCTGGAACGTTTATTGCATTGCAAATGAGTTGCAGCAACAATCCCGAGCCGAAGGATGCCATCGTTCTGACGTCACTAAGCCCCTCCCCTTTTTTATTTCCCCTCAATTTAGGGGAGTTCTACACGTATCCCCCTATCAAATTTTGTACCCCACTAGCTGGTGATTTCATTTTGCCTGAGCCGTGGTTTCACGCCGCTAAGCCCCATGTAGGGGGTGTTGAGCCCCACTAAGTAAGAAAAGGTTGCAGCTACACGAAAAATAAATAGTCGACAAGATTTTGTGAATGAATCAGAATCGGAGAAAAGACCGGAGTTTGAGTTGACGTAAGTGCCGGAGCACTGAGCCGGAGCTGGAGTCAGAAGAAAAAAATGAAGAAATACAAGGAATGCGTAGCAAAGGAAGATGGAGGAAGGATAAAGAAGTCGGATACTGAGAATGCTCATGTGCCTGAGTAAATGAGCCATTGCCGGAGTCTTGGTCGGAGCCAGTGCTTGAGCCGATGCGACGCTGAGTTAGCAAACATAAGCTTAATAACACAATATTGGTGTCAATGTATTTGTTTATAAGGAAGTAGATTATAGATTCCGAATTTGAGGTTTTCAGAACCCTCAGGGATGTCTGAGGACCCTCTGAAGAGAGTCCCAGAAGAAAACCACAGAGTACTTAGCAGAAGAAGGCACAGAGTTCATTAGAGAAGAAGATGAAGGAGCGACGACGAAGGATGATTCCAGAGGAATTAGAAATGGTAAGGTCTCCAAATGGGATGTGGACCGAACCTCAGAAGCGGGGTTACATCCTTAAAATGAAATTTTAATGGTAAATCAGCTATTAATTACATAGATGATCACTATGGCAATCACGAAATGTTGCAGAAAATATGAAACTATAACTATTAGCCGTTCAATCGATCTTTCTTAATACATTGGCTAACTTAATTTATCATTACATAAACGGACTAAATATACCAACCTAACATTGTCTAACGTAACCTGGCTCAACAAACTATCTTAGCTCATACAGCTTATTAATTACGGCATATCTCTCTCTCTCTCTCTCTCTCTCTCTCTCTCTCTCTCTCTCTCTCTCTCTCTCTCTCTCTCTCTCTCTCTCTCTCTCTCTCTCTCTCTCTCTCTCTCTCATGCTTCTAACATAAGAAGGTCCTCTCATTTTGGATGCGAATCCACGTCCACGGTGGTATCAATTTCCAAATGCGTTGAGTCGAAGCAGGGCTTGCTATCAAGTATAGATAATCTTTGAATTCTAATCCAATCCACTTGGTTAGGAAATACATGTAACAAAATTTCCTTTGAGGTAGGTAATGAACCCCCCCCCCCCTTAACTCATGGGATCGAGTTTCGGTGGCAACTAACTAACCAACTAACAGTACAGTTCCTTTTTATTGATAACTAACCACTTTTAAGCTTAAGTGAGAGAATAATTCGATCTCTTTAAGAAAGATCACTAGTAAAGGAAAACCGAAGAATATTAATGATAGTGGGGAGGTTGAATTGTTTGTTTCCTAGGAAAATTTCTTTGTTGTGTGAGAGGTAATGTCGAGTAGTTTCCAGAAATGCGAGAAATAACAGAGGTCATTTTCTTAAAGGTCAGCTTCCTAGTATTGGCTACTTGAAGTTGAGTGAGACACTGTTCAGATTGTTAGAAGTAATGAAGGGAAGGGTGGAGGCGTCGGCATAAGAGTCGATAAGAGATGGAGTGACCTGTAGAGAGATCATTATTTAAAAGTATAAAAACAGTTGGGGATAAAGCAGAAATCTGAGGAACACTATTGTTGATAGATATGAAGGAAGAACGTGGCAATCTGCAACGGCTTCAGCAACAACAAAAACTCTCTCTCTCTCTCTCTCTCTTATATATTAATATATATAATATATATATATATATATATAATATCATATATATATAGTATTTATATAATAATATATATATATAATATATAATATATATATATATATATATATATATATAAATAATAATATTAATTATATATATATATATATATTATTATAATATCTATAATAATATATATATATATATAACTAATATAAATATATTTATATATATATATATAAATAATTAATATAGATAATATATATATATATATATAATAATTTAGAATAAATATATTATCAGTGGCGCCGTGTGTAGTTTTGACACTTTCAATATATATATAATATATATATATATATATATATAACTATATAGTATATATATATATTAGTATGATATATATATAATGTACTATTATTATATATTAAATATACTATAATATTATATATACATAATAGTAGCGACTCCTACACTCTGCTACTCGTGCTTAGCACGATTTATTATATAGAAATGAACGATATTCTTCAAATTTTTTGCAGTTGATGATAAAATTCCTCTTAATTTTTTTTGTTGAAAAGGAGGTCATCTGAAAGAATACATTACATTGTATAAATGAAAGATTATGTAAATTTAAACAAAAGTGTAAGGATCATCGCCATTGATTAACCCTATTTTTAATCAATTATAAATGTGAACGGCTCGTACCTCTCCAAAATAATTACAGGAAGAGCCAAATTTCACAAGACGGATATACGAATAATATGGGGTGGAATTAAATTTTATTTACCAAGGTTTTTTTTTTCCTAGTCTAAAACTAATATAAAAACAACTCGTTTAATTCTTAAGAAAAAAAATTAAAATAAACAATTACTTTCTTTCATATTATAATAATAAAAATAATTCATGATTTTAAATTCTAACATATTTTTTGAAAGGAAAACTAAGAAACCCATAAAACCAGATTTATGCTGAAAAAGAGAAAAACTGTAGGAATCGGATAACTCAATATTTTATAAATAATTATTTTGTTAATTATATAAAAAAATAAATATAAATAAATGAATTAATGAACTTAATGCTGAATAATAATGTGCTTTTTCTTTTTTAGCTGAGTTTTGAAAATATTAATTTAGTAAAATGCCAAGAAGTCCTTTTAATAGAAACTTTGCCTCCAAGGCCCTGCGTGTCCTGCATTTCGTAGCGAAATGTTTTATGATTGCCTGTTTGTATAATAGAAGTTGTAAACATTTTTTAAAGATAATTGATTTATTTAATTTAATGTATGAAAATGTTATAAAATTAGATTATAAAATGTATATCGTCTATTTAATATATCGTAAAAATAAGTTATTTTTGTCTCCTGCTCCATTTGATAAAATTGCTAGTTTACAAGAAAGTTATTGTTAAAGATTGAAAATTACAATATATATATATGGGCAAACTAAAGAAGTTACCGCATCATATCGCAAAAACTAAGCAGGTACAGAATAACTGATACATATATGGCAATCAGCGTATGAAAAGTTGTATACGGAAAATAATAAAAAAAAATTTAATTTTTTTTTATTTTTTTTATATCTCCATAAAATTACGATATGTAGTATAAAACTAATTATACTTATGGAATCAGCGTTTGAAATTGGATGATAAAAAAGAAAAAAATTTTTTATACCAATAACATTATTTGAATCAGCGATTATTATTTTTGTTAGGGGCTCGAGCGACGGTGACAGAGGGTGGACGAAGTCCCCCCGTTCGTCCCCCGGGAGGCCGAGAGACCCCGACTCTTATGCATCTTATACTGGTTTACCCTGGGTATTCTATTAGTTAAAAAAAAAAAAACATTTATTTTCCTTTTTTTATACAAATCTCATACGGGCTGATTCAATATATGTAATTAGTTTTCTTGTACCTATCTTAGTTTTGGAGATAGTAAAAAAAAAAAAAATGTTTAAAATTTTTTTTCCTTTTCCATACAAATTCATACGCTGATTCCATATATGTTAACCAGTTTCTTTTTACCTAATCTTAGTTTTTCGGAGATATGATGCATAACTTCTTTAGGTTAATCACCTAAATTAAACAAAAATATAGTAAATGAGTTTATAACTCCTCTTCTTACTCTCCTCTCTCTCTCTCTCTCTCTCTCTCTCTCTCTCTCTCTTCTCTCTCATCTGCTCGTCTCTCTCTCTCCTCTCTCTCTCTCTCATCTTAAAAATATATATATATATTATATATATATATATATATATATATTATAATTATATATTATATTATATAATTATATATATATATATATTAATATATATATTATATAATATAGTTTATATATATCTGTATATAATTTTAAAGAATGTAAATACGATTCTAATATTTAATAGTCTTTTATTAAATTTTCTTTAATAAAAAATGGATCTTGGCCAAATTTCTAAATGAAGAGTGAGGCTTTGATGGAAAATCCTCAAATAGACAAAATTAAGAATAAGGTTCTTATCGTTAATAGATTACCTTATATAATTGCGTAGTATATTTAAAGCTAGTATAATTATCCATTATTGGACAGTCCACAACACTCCAGAACATATTGAAATCAAGATCAACTTTGAAAATAATAATTGGAAATGCTTTATTATCAAAATTTGCTTTAAACAATAAATATCATAAAGTGAATTACTATGAATCAAACCTTCAAATAAGTCGTTATTGGACACTATAAAATTATATAAATAAATTTATTACTTAATATAATAAAGTTAAAAATTGCCACTCGGTTCTGTTTTTGTAACTTTCATAGATATAATAACAGAATTGTTTATATTAATAGCATTATTACCTGTTACAAAATAAAAGTATTAATTAAATAAGTAAATTTTTGAGATGCCCAATGAATTTGTTCAATAGATTTTTTTTCTAAAACCTATTAAAAAAACAGTTGAAATATATTGAACATATATCTTTTTATGAGGAGTCCCTAGGAATATACTCCCCATTATATATCTCTCCCCTTAAGTTTGTCCCCACAATTGCATTATTTTCTACTACCTATATAATATAATTATTATTATATATTATTATATATATAATATAGTATATATATATATACTACCAACTATATATATATAATATTAGCGAACCCTTAAATAAAATATAAGAGATATATATTTATAAATACTTTATAATACTTGTTTTAAATGCACCATAAACATCAAAATTAGGAATTAATAATTTCATATATATATTAAACTCAAATATTTTATATCGGTGAGTACATCGAAACCGATTCTTTTGCTTAAAGTTGATTCGTGTTGTAATTTACTTAAGACCAGGCCATAAAGTTATTTATCCAAATGTAAAAAATAGCCTTTAATGGAAAGGTATTAGTTTCGAAAGAAATTACCTTCGACAAGATGAATAAGTGTGTATACCATAAATAAAATTTCTCCTGATTTAATATTAAAAAATATAATATTTGATTTATTATCTATTATAATGAATATTAAATCAAAAATATTGTTATATTTTTTTTATTTATTATATTTATTTATTAATATTATATAAATAAACTTGTATATATACGGTTTCAAATTCATAAAAGATGATATATTAGTCAATAATATACTTTTCAATCTCAATATGTCTATACTATTTACCCATATACTTAATCAAATTTTAAGAAGTCAAATGTTATAAAAATTAGATCTCTACTAATTTATTATTAATAAATTTTAATTTAATTATTAAAATATAAATTCAAGGAAAATTATGTCTGTTAATGAATGCTTATAATAATTTAAATATAATAAAAAAAAATATAAAAAAATATAAAAAAAATAAAAAATATAAAAAAAAATATATATATTGAATACTAACTTAGATAACCTCCATCAAATGAAATCAAAATAATAATTATACTAATTAAGGTGTAGTATACTTGAAGAGTCTCCAATCTCTTAACGGCACTTAATTATCATAAAATCATGAAGGATAATATAAACGGGTGAAATTTGAAAGGTATGTAGTATGTATCTAGTAGGGATAGAAGAAGAAGAATTTTGTATCCACCTACTCATTGTATTTATTGCGATTAGTTTAGTTATACTACTCTCTCAGTAACAAAAATATCATAATCAATATGGAAAGTGTTGTTAAAAATATATAGGCAATATACAATATAGTATTAGATGCTTCATTTTTATTAGAGGTTTAAACATTGAAACTATAAGGTATAGTTGTAAATTAATAGGCAATATACATTTTGGCTACTAATATATATCAAGCTAAATTAATATATAATGCAATAATTTATTTTATTACAAACTCAAATAAACTTAAATTTAGTAATGTAATAATATAAGAAAAATATTAAAATATTAATTAGATAAGATATATATATTATATTATAATATAATAATTAATTAATAATAATTAATTTAGTATAAATATGTAAATAATATAATATTAATAATTAAATAGCTTAAATAAATTATTACTATTAAATAGTACTTATAAACATACTGCAGTATTTAATCCATTTACCTCTCACATTATATTTAAACGATTAATTCTGGAAATGAATTACCTTTATATATTTTAGTTGTAGCTTTTGAATATTTTACAGAGGTATATATGTAAAATTTGCAACTTATTTTACTGGTTATATTTCAAGTTGCCCTCATACAAATTGAAAATATTATAATAGATTATTGGATATTTTTATAGCTCAAACACGAATAAACATTCAAACATATATTTGTAAGTCAGAAATTATAATTTTTATTAAATATAAAATATGCATTTCACATTAAACCATTACCGACTCTATTTAAATATAGAAAAAATCTGTTTTAAAATAATACTTTATTTTTTATTATATTTACATATAAATATATATATATATATATAAGTCAATATTATGATTTAATTGGTACAACCATAAAATTATTTATAATATAATTATTTTTATGTTTATTGCATTGATACTCATTATCATATACTAAATAGGATTTTTTTAGGTGGGTTGTTATAGGTTAGTAATATTATAACCAATTTGTTTAGGGTATTTTAATTAATGTATATTTTACTCACTTCAAATTTGCACCTAAAATCAGTTCATGCACAATGTTACTTTACATTGTACCTAGTTTCACTTGTAGACTAGACTCGCATAATTGTGTATGATACCCTTACTTCCTCAACTTCGTGACTCAAAAATAAGTAACGGTTTTAATATTTTTAAGTACTATATATTAGTATATAGTAATATATGTATGTTATACCACTTTCTAAATAAAATAGTGCTATATATTAGTAGACAAATATCTCTATTCTATAAACATTAAAATATTCTATGTTATTATTTAACGTAGAGATAATTCAAATCCTCAAAATATATATTATAGATTATAGATTGATATAGATTATATTATAAATATAATAAATGTAATCTGTGACTTTAATTTAATATGTATAATCATATATATTCAGGTTATATATATAATATATTACGTTTATTAGTATATATAATCTTAATTTAATCACCGTCACTTAACTTTGTGAGAACATATTATGATATACATTAGTTCTTGTATATGTACTCCTCTCAGTATACTCACTATATATGAGACTCTCAATAGCCAAAAGATTTCTGGTGGTTTCACTTTTCCTCTTTTTGTTTAAATTAAAATAAATTATGTATGGGGTGTGTCTTTATAGTAGATGAATTAAGGAGATTCTCTATAACATAGATGAGTTACTACGAGATATTTTTAGTCTCGTATAATAAGTACATTCTCATTTGGCTTGCTTCCATAAATAAAATATTTTATCAGTGAGTGATCATATATATCTTTTACTATAATATCGAGTTATATCCAACTTGCTATAAAACTGTGCATTATAACATTAAAGCTTCAGTTAAAAAAAAATTACCTTACTCATTAGTTATTTTGTAATCTTAGGGAGTACCTTATACTTATTTTTCTCCAACTCTAAATTACCTTTGTTCATAACTTATAATCTCTCTATAGATTAGTTTTATATTGATATATTAATATATACCTATACTATTAAAAACCCTATAACTTTTGCAGATATTCTCCCTCTGTTTCAAAGAAGAAGTCATTTAAATTAGGATAGTTTATTTCAAAGTTAGCAAAGGCCCTTACTTACAAGGTTAAACGAAAGTCATAGGTAGTAGCTAATGTAGTTACTACACATATTGGAATATTATTGATACGTTTAGTAGATATCTAATGTAATATCGTGGTACTTTTTTAATATTCCTTATGTCTTTTTCATAAAGAGTTAATGATATCATTTTGTAAATGCACGCAGAGAACATAAATCTAGTGTTCTCTTTTAGATATAGAATATTTAAAATTTTTCGCCATTAGTTTTAATATATTTATTATAATTTTTAAACTTTTAGTAATAATCACTTAATCTCAAGAGAGAACTATCTGACAAGATTTAGGGTACTGCACTCTTCAGTTTCTTTATTGACTATAGGTTTCTCAAAGTATAGTCCAATAAATCCTCATAATATTCATTATTATGTATCTCAATATAGTGATCCAAATACTTAATAATTATAATTTTAGAGACCAATAGTCATATTAATAACCAATACTGTTCTATTTACTCTCCTGCTAGCTTCGATGGATATGCAGCTAGTTTCTTTAAACCCTATATTTACAATTCGTCTCATATTGTGTTTTATCTTCTTATTAAGGCCACATATCCTATTAAGTATTTTTCATGTTGTATTAGTGTTTATAGAGCTTAAGATAAATAAAGCGTGTTTATACAAGTATGTATCATAATTTCATAGTACAACACCATTCAAAGTATACAAATTATTATATAGGAAAAGATTTAGAGTTTAACATACTCGTCGAACTTATATATAGACCTCTATAGAAATCGAATCGGTAGAACTCCGATTGCTACCATCGTAGAGTTGTTCCTACGAGAGTGAAATCTGAACTAAGGCCATGATTTGAGACATGAGTGGTTAAAAATTCATTGTATTTTGTCGGCTAGGGGTTAGTTAGTATCTCGGTAATTATAATAAGAAATATCATTTCACGCATTACGGGATAGAGGTAGGTTGCTTATCTTCTTATTTTGTGCATACTTACGGAGGCAATGATCTTCTACAGCGTATTATCCTTACGTGTTGTGCTCATATGGCTCTCTTTAAAACCTGATATCACTCTAGTGACCATCTGCTCTTTCGCAATCCTCAGTGCTCTAGCACATACTAACTATATAACTAGTTGGTTTGTTATATTATTCTTTCTGACGTTCTCTACACCTTGTAAGAGAACTGAGAACTGAACAAAAACAATATGACTTTTTATAGGGTCCTTAGGTGTCAATTGTTCCTTCAAATCGTCTCTTAGAAGGTGTGTGTATACACGTTTAACTCTTGTTAGTGTGATGCTCGAACTCGCTGATAAATTAAGGTTAAGGTCATCGCCTTGTTCAGAATAGTATAATAATTGCACAAAATAATATCTTCAGTAACAGAAATGGAAATCAACTCGCCTATCTTAGGGCCTAGATATTATCAATACTAATTTATTACTAATCTCAAATATAAATATTGCGCGAATTTCTCATTATAACAGTTACGCTGCTATCTATATAGTGCCCCTTAGGATATTATCTTCAAATCTTAATCACTGATAAATGTATTTGTTGGTTTGTTTATATTTAGTATTTAATTAGAGTAGAACATTTTGGATAATTCCCAAATCAAATAAATTTTAGTCGCTACAGGACTGATAGTACATATAAAATAAACATTATGTTTCTGGCTACTAGTAATACTAATTTCTATTGTGTACCTAGGTCTCTCTTGAACAAAACAATCTCACTGCAAACGTTTTTACTTCAGGCTTATAGAGATGATGTTTCAAATCTTGGTACCAGGCTCCTTTATGTAGGTACTATTCGTTACCATTTACTCTATCGTTACTGCAATTATTTGTATTGTTCATGTAGTCCTTGAAATGAATTATAATATATTAGTTACTGGTATTTCTGACACCATTGATAGTTTCCCGAATTACAATGACCCTATTTCAATTGATGTAGGGATATAATATATCGATCTAATACTGATCCACAATTCGTTGAAGTATATATTATTATGTATCTATTATAGATTAAATAATTATAATCTCAGATAGAGGACAATTTATAGTATACCACATAAGCTATCCTTGTATGCTATAAATTAAGCCATTATAGTGTTATTTCAGATTTATTCCTCTTCAAGAGAGCACATATATTACGAAAGAACTCGCTCAATCGTGATTAATTGCTTTTTTATTGGAAAAGTTAAATATAGTTCTCATAATATTTATCGAAAGTATTGTCAAATAGAGGCTATGAGAGTAGGCTTTAATCTGTATATATAATATAATAACCGTGTCAAATAACCATTGTTTTTTGTAATATGGTTGTTCACATACTTAAATCTCTACCTCACTTATTATCAAGTTACCATATCAAATTAATATAAGATTTATCATTAAGAGATAATATTCTTCGCTAATGCTCATATATATATACTTAGTTTATCTTAGATTAGATTGATATTATTTAATTCAACAACTATTGATTGTGATAAGTTAATATACTGCAGATACTTATTAAGTTAAAAAAGTATAAATTAATATTTTATTAATAGTTAGATATAAATTATAGTAGTTTATCCTTTATTAGTATATGCGTCGATACTTAGTTATAAATGTATTACTATTATTCAAATATACATTTAACTATAGATAACTCCATATTATTAAATTATGTATAATCATTTATAATGAATATTATTTTTAAATAAATTTAATTGCAATATAAAAACATAGATAAGATATGAGGTTAGCGTTAAATGTAAATTCGTAGTCATACCTATGTATAGTCATAACTCCCTCTTCACTCTGACGTTTTTCATATATATATAATAGTGTATAGTTGGACTCGTAAGATATATGATCTCAGTAATTATGTAATAAAGATAGATATAAAGTCTCGTTAATGATATGGTGATATTATCTCGGAGTAGGTATTATACCGATATTATGCTTACGTATTAGAAATTACTAAGATTAATATACTCTAAGACATTAGCATGGGAGAAATCAGAATGATTAAAAGAGATTCTTGTTGAGATATCTGGTGTATGTTATACAAATACGCTCTATATTATACAGATTATATATATCTCAAAACCTAGTACAAATATTTTAACAACATGAACAAAAACATAGATGAACAATAATTATTCTGCTAGAAAATGAATACAGTTGCTCAAGATATGAAACAAATCGCCTTGATTATAATACTTTAGTTTTCTTTAGTATATATAGTCATTAATATAATAGGATTTTAGTGTAGATATATTTCTTATTATTGTATGTACACCAAGGTTTTATAGATCTCATTAGTAGTGGTGATCTATTACAATATATTCTTTTTGAAAATCATTATATATTAACCTCTCAATATATAGCGTATATCTTTTGACATTATAGATAATATGGTCCGTTATATTAATTATATAAAATTAAACTTTAAAAAATTTCTAAAATACAATAATTTAATATTATTGGCACTAGTTCCTTTAGAAATATTCATACCTAAAGGGAAATGTAATAAAAAATAGAAAACTCCCTATAGTTAGTTTTATAGTTATTATCGTATATAGAATCTCATTTAGAGTACATCTTCTCATCTTTGCTATGATAATAAATTTTCTATATAATTATTATAAAAATTATCATAAATAATATTATATGAGTAAAATATATATGAGGTAGAAGAATTTAAATTTGATTACTTCATGTACTTGAATATATTACAAACTCTTTTAACTATTTCATATTGACACTTTTCTTGTAAGATTCGTCTTCTTTCCGTTCTGTTATGGTATTTTATTGATATTTATTATATTATGATAATTGGTCACTAATATATAGGTTACAAATATTATTAAAATTCTCTTCAAATAGGCACTCTTAATATTATAGTATTAAATAATAGTTGTGTTTAATATAAGTCTCCTATATACATCTCAGTTATACTCTCATCATCTAATCTTAGTAGGTCTCGTTTAATCACTCTCTCTCTATAGATTATATAATATAATAAGAGTGATTCAATGGTTTGGAGTAAGTTTTTTATATCTAGTATAATATTATTCATATATTACTATGATTTATTTTCATAAAGGAAATATTTGATATCATTAAATTTATTCAATATATTGTAATAAATTGATAAAATAATAATAATATTTATAATAATAACAGAAATATTTTAATTAAATAACTATTTTTATAATTAATTATATATCAAGATAATTCTCAAAATAGCTATATAAATATATGTGGATATCTTTAGTATAGTCATACCTCAAATACAAGTTATTATAATAGCGACTAGATAGGTTACTTATATAATAATGATCGATCTTAAATACTAGATAAATACTAATATTAAATATAATATTATTGGGAATATGCTTTGACGTGATTCATGGTAAGTTTATATATTTCATAACCCTTGCTCCAATTTTAGTCAGAATAGAGGGCGAGTTAAGTAGTAAGAAAAAGACTTAAACATTTGGAATTAATTTTATTTAGTTAAACATATTATATATAAATAAAGAATAAAAATTAAATATATAAGAAATTATTATCATAAATTCAAAAAAATCTAAATGTTTGAAGCTAAAGATGTTTAGTTGATACATAATAAAGGTTTTATCCCTATTTTATAGCTCTCATACATAATGTCTATATTAACTATCATACTCATATAGATAATTATAATATTAA
>JABUQX010102907.1:20000-25000 GCA_015478945.1 Trachelipus rathkii | reverse complement strand
TATTATAAATATTATATAATTATATATATATATATATATATACTATATATATCAAATATTATATATAATTAATTATATATAATATATATAGCGAGTTTTGCTTACATGAAGTTGAAAGTTTCCAGGATACGGGACGAGGACCCAACTCGCTTTGCATCCCACCATCTACTTTCCCCAACCTCTACCCATCAGAAAGTGGTTTAAAAAAATTATGCTCTTAACTTTGAAGTTATAATCTAATACTCAAAATTATATTGGGTGATATGCTTAAAATAAAAGTTTTCTGCCTTCTCGCCCAAAAGACACATAAGCTTCTAATGGTAAAAGAGACCAGCTGAGCTAAATATTTATTCACTTGCAATACAGCACGGAGGGCAACTAAGATAAATACGCAGCAATTTTACTAAAGTTGGGATATTCTTTCCTTTTTCTTTTCAATTTTGCATAATCCTTCTCCCTTACCTCTTTTTCTTTATAATATTTTTATATTTATTATCTTACTTATTCGTTAGAGTAAATTTCTTAATAAAATTAAAATAATATTATTTGAATTACTTTATAAATTTTTTTTAAAAAAATAAGATTTTCATTACAAAATAATAACAAAGTAAAATTAAAAAAACTTTTATTGAAGTATATGGAAACTGCAGGAAATATTTATAAATATAATATATATAGTTTTAACTTATATATTATAATATATATATATATATATATTATATAAATATATATTATATAGTATATTATTATATAATATTAGGGATGTACCGAACCAGGTCCGACGGAACTTCCGCTCGGAACTCGAATTTTTTAGAGTCTCCGTTCCGGCCGGAACTAACTGGTTCCGGCGGAACTAACCGAACTTTCTACTTTTTCAAATCTTTCTTAAATTACTCAGTTATGATTATGCTTAAAAAATAATATAGAAAAATTAATATGTGAACAAATATTCATATAAAATGACCTCACTCTATGTTCGAAAACTTTAAATATGAAACAATATTCTCACAAGAACAATGTTCTTTTTTTTTTTTTATGAAGATTATTTTTATTTTTTTGACACAAATTGCTTTTTTTTTATTATTATAAAATTAGTAAATCCTATTTACCTAATTAATAAGTAGTATCATTATAATACTAATTATTTAATTAAGTTATCTAAATTATATATAGCTATACTGTATAATATCTGAGTACTTAATTTTATTTTATTTCTTTATTAAAAAATGACTTGAAACAACTGATGAATTTACTTATTGTATAGATGAAAGATACTTATCATAATTAGTTGGTGTAGCTTGATTAATACTAATTTATAAAAAATTGCCTAAAAATAAAATAAATAAAAAAAACACGTAAAAAAATCAGTTGATTTAAATCATTTGATTTTCTTTTGGCCAACCCGCTCAGTCTGACCTGGGATAAATAAATTGGTACAGGTATTATTTATTATTTTATATTATATTATTATGATATTATTATTATTATTATTTAATTATTATTATTATTATATTATTATTAATTATTAATATTTATTATTTATTATTATATTATATTATTATTATTATTATTATTATTATTATATATTATATTATATTATATATATTATTTATTATTTATTATTCATGGTCAACAAAAAAAAGGTGAAATTTTTCTTAGATGGACTTTTGTGCAGATATATAATAATTCGGATGTGCTGATTCCATATATAATCTCGATTTGCTGTATCACATCCCGTTTCGTGCAATCATGGATCCCTTTATTTTGATATCCCTAGGAGGCAAACTTCAGCTGTGCGCACTACTAGGCTGCATAACGTTAAAATTCGATATTTACATAGAGCAAGTTACTGCGTCGTATTCCCTGTATACGCGGGCATGTGGATAATCACGTCTGCATGTAGGATTGCCATGACGCTGGATAGTCTATCAACCATCTGAAACAAGTACGATGTCCGTCATTGCGTTACCCAGGCAGTGAACTGAACGATGTTTGACGACGAGTTGTATCTTTGCCGATAAGCTGCCTCTGAGCTGTGGGCTTCAGTTGCATGAAAAATGGGACTACTGACCATGGCAACAGGAGTATACATTTTATCGTAATAGAGCAGGAGAGCTGCGACAGGTTTCTTATAATCAGTGGTAACCTTGTGCTAATGGCAATGAAGTTGCAGGCCTACTACTCGCTAGGACTCGAAGCATACGATGACGTAGTGGCGACTGTTTCATTTCACTTCCAAGAGCAGTTAATAGTACTGTGTGTTGTACACAAACGGCAATAATATGCTTCGTCCAGTGGGTACCGGTACGGATGAGAGAGGAGTATGCAAATATCATGACAGTTTGAGAGCGCTACAATATAGTACAGTAAATATGCGTCGACCTCAAAATGGTTAACATTCTGCTCGGTCGGCAAGCAGGTTTTCACAAAATATCCTTGCTTTCCTGTGCTTTTGGGACAGCCGGGCGGCAAAGGATCACTTGACCAAAAGAGAAGCCATTGAGGAAACCTGAACGCCAGGAAGGACATGTACGTAACCACTGTGATAGAGAAAATCATCAGCGACTCCACTACACATAAACTGGTGATGAAACAATATGGAAACCGAGACCATGAGGGCGATGGATAAGGGCTCAACCTGTCCTGGTGAGTTGACGAAGAAAAAAGCGGGCATGAGTTGTGTGGAGGCCCACAAAACGGGACACTGCCGCCGGGAGGCTGCCGTGGCGACACAAGAACTGGGGCGAAAGGCAAGAGCATGGAAGGCGGTGCAGATGATACAAAGCGTGAAACGGGAACAGAGAACACTAACACTACAGGAACGCTAACACACCAGATGAAACAAGAAAGTGGGCACATCTCACAGCAAAATGGCGGTTACCTAGCAGAGATAGGAACCCCAAGATTATATCCTATACACAGGTATACTAACAGACAATGTCTTGTGCATCGGGGATTTATGACACATATTTATAAATGTTTATTACGACAGTTAAAGCACTAAGTTTTATTTTCTAAGTTAGTTGTAACATGTTAAAAGGAAAACTAATTTAAGGAACATTGGTATAAAGCTATAAGAAAGTTATTTGAAAATGTTAATTGAGGGAAGGGTGGATTAAGATTCACCATATTTTATTATCTCTAGCTGAGTAAACTGGAGCAAATACACTCGGAATATTATATATATATATATATATATATATATATAAATATATATATATATATATATATATATATATATATATATATAATATATATATATATATATATATTATAATATATATATATATATATATATATATATATATATATATATATATATCGAAAGCAGAAGGGTTAATAGATCCATTTTCTCAGCACAGGCATCTCCCAATCAATACTCTACAATTTACAAGCTAGAAGTAACTGGGCTAAAACAATACTGGTAGAGAAACCTGAGTTATTTGCAAACCCTTTTTTAGATACCTCTATGTGTTCGACCCTCACAATTCTAAATACTCGTCAGTACCTAATTGTTAACATTTCAAAACATCCCTTTTAATATTAGTATCAAAAGCTATTAGTATGGCATCAGTCTTAAATATGATTGTGCTTTATACTGATAGAAATCTAGAAGAAATGTTAGTATATTTTTATTTTTTAACAACACTACTGTTTAAAACAAACTGTTAGTATCAAACGTTAAAAAATAGTAATGGAAGTGTTAGTAACGATCATCTTCCTGATTAGGCAAACATGCTAATGCGTCTAAAACAAAAAAATATTAAAATTACGGCAGAGATTAGGTGGCATTTTCTTCTTGCTGTTTTATTTATTTTTATCTTTCTTTTTAAAAGAAAAATTTTTTTCTTTTTAATTAAATTTAGCAATGAAAACTGGGGCCCTCCCTTTGGATGATTCCGATAACAATTTTGATAAAAAAATATGAAAACATAATCGGCAAAAATTTCAATTTTTTTTTTACCATTTGAAACCTAATATTTATCTAAAATATACAAATGCGATGCGAAATATATATATATATATATATATCATATAATATATATATATATATAATTATATTATATATATTATATATATATATATTATATATATATATATATATATTAGATATATATATTATATATTATAATATAGTATATATAAATATATTAATATCTATATATGTATAATATATTACTATATATATATATATTATATATATATATATATATAAATATATATATAATAATAATAATAATTTCACCTCAAAACCGAAGTTATTTGACCTATAGACTAAAAAAAAATAACTTTATGCTAACCAAGTATCTTATTTACACAAAAACCGCTTTATTATTTATACAAAAACGCTCTCATGTTTCATATCTCAAACCAAAATGACAAGTGGAGTGTGGGCCCCGAAATCTCCCTCTCTTTTTTAATGTCATTTTCATATTGATAAAGTAAAGATAAGCATCTATTTGGGCCTAGTGCTCATCGCTATTTCACCAATTTTACCTTTAAAAGTTCCAAGCTTGTAGCTTATGGGAACTTACAAAAATTCCATGATTTGTCGTAAAGAACGATAGGATATTTAAATGAAATTAAAAATTCATGAAACAATTTGAATATTATGCTGGCGGTTACATCTAAGGTTAGCTAGCAAATTGAATACAAAGCGATGTAAAAAATAAAAAAAATTTTCTTAAAGTCTATGTCATGCAAACGTAATTCTATTCCGAGCTTTAGTTCTTTCATCTATTTTTCGGGACATTTGTCCTGCGCCAAACGTCCACTACGTCGATAGATAAGCTACTAAAGATCACTATCTTTTACGTAGGGCTTATCCTCAACAAGGAAAAGAACTGTCAGCGATTTCTATGTTGGGTTTTCACTACCTCTTACTTCTTACCTCCTACATTGGCTTGATGAGACTTATGGTGCTAGAGACCACTGCCTCCTTCGTACTTGCTCATTGCCAACAAAAGAAACTTTTAACGCGACCCAACATAGTCGTTTCT
>JABUQX010102907.1:0-15000 GCA_015478945.1 Trachelipus rathkii | reverse complement strand
GATCTCTTACTCTCTTAAGATTCCCATCAAAAGATTTTCCAACCGACACACATTTTAGAACCAACTCTGGCGCTTTTATTTCTTCGGTCGGAGCCTTTATTTCTGCTCTGGAAACTGTACTTTCTCTATATACGAGCGGCGTTTCCCTAGGAACGGGCTTCACAACTAAGCATGGTTTTTTCGAATTATCTTTACAAGCTAATGGTATCTGTGTTTGAGTCTTATCTTCTTCTTCTGAGTTTTTCTTACCAACATTTTGGGGGGCTCTGGCTCCCCCTGAGCAAAGCGCGGCGGCTTCGTATTCTCCTTTTTCTTTCTCTCTCTCTTTCCCTTTCACCACTTCTCCTTCATCCTTTATTTCACCTTTCTTCTCCCTATTTTCTACTTCTCCCTTCTCTTTCCCTTCTTTCCCTTCAGTTCGGATAAGCGTATCTGCCCCCCCTTCTGCGGGCGGTGACGAGATATCTTTCCTTTCAATTCGGATAAGCGTATCTGCCCCCCCTTCTGCGGGCGGTGACGAGATAGCTCTCCTTTCAAGTGGGGGAGATTTATCCACGCCTGCCGTGGGACTCCTCAACAGGGCTATCTTTCCCTCCTGTGCCTCCTCTGGAGACGAGGTGTCAGACAATTCAACCTGCATTTCGTTCTCAGCCATCCTAATGACTTGTTAGTGGAAAGTGAAAGTAAATTGGGTTAGTAGGGTAGTGGAGCTGTTGATAGTTGAAAAATGAGGAGAATGGTTTTATTGGGGACAAGATTTATGAGATAAAAATCTATTATGAACTATACTAGCAAAAATTGAGAATTACAAAACATAAAATATATAACTCCGTTTTAATTATATGAACATCGATTTCAATTGAAATGACAAAAATATTTCTCTCAAATAAAAATTAAAAATGCTCAGACTCAAACCGATACGATAGTGATTGTTAAAATTCAGCTCAAAATTATGTCTATAATGAAAATTATAGCAATATTATTAAAGCAATACTCTTTTTTAAAACAATTCTCCTTTATTAGCGAAGAAAGAAAAAATAGACAGAAAGTTTTACTTATTCTTCTATTCCTCCGCTTCAAGGTTATTCTCCAAATATGTAAACAAAAACCAGCTGTGATTCTAATGTTCTCAATGCCCTATGCATGCGACGTGCTAAAATCATATGGGCTTTCCTACACATGCAAACCTCAACACTGTATACGTCTGACGTATACACGATGTACGAATGTGAGTGTACACATGCAGGTACACATGTACATATATATATATATATATATATATATATATATATATATATAATATATATATATATATATATATTATAATATATATTATATAATTATATATATATATATATATAGTATTATTATATATAATAGTATATTATATAAAAATATATATATATATATATATATATATATATATATATATATATATATATTTATATGATTATATAAATCAAATATGTAATTTGAATGTTGAATTGATTGGTTTTTTGGGGTTAATTATTTTTATTAATTAAAAAAAATAAAAATCAATTAAAATGATAATTAGGCAAAGGCAGTCTCTTTCCTGCAATTAATTAATTACGCATAGCACAATAACTTTATCCAATCAATTCTCATTTGCAATAAACGAAATAATAAAAAGAAAGAAAAAGAATTTTTTCTCTACTACTTTTCTGCTTCAAAGGTGTTTCTGAGCGAGAACCATTTGTCCTTGAATCTCGAGTGAACATACGAGTTGGTCAATACGGCACGTTCTCTACTCTCACTCTCTTGCGTATATTCGGGTGTGTTGATTGTATACCGTCTTTTTTCAAAGCTATTTATATTATATATATATATATATATATATATTATATATATATATATTATATATATATATTATATATATATATATAATATATATATATATATATATATAGTAATTATGAACATATATACTTATATATCTATATTATAAAAATTGAAGTTTAAAAAAAAATATATTTATCAATAAATTTCTTTTTAAAAAAGATGTTAAAGTAATTTATTTTGTAAATTTTAAATTTTAAAACAAAAACTTGTAATATACATTCGCTTTTAGGTATATAAAATTCCTGATATACAAAAAAGTGAATGTTACCTTCTCCTTGCAGATTTGTTAAGGGAAGTTTTCTCTCCGTCTTTACCTGTCGTTTGGGCTTTAACGGAAGCTTGTTTGATGTGCATGTGTATGTTACGCACGGAGGAATTTGGATATTGTGTGCGTCTTGCGTTCTCACTTATGCTTTTGTCTGTCCACACAATCTGTTCCTGTATTATTATGTCTGCGTGTGTGTCAGTGGGTTGTGAAGTCGGTTCAAAAAATTTTCGACTCCGGACTCTGACTCCGACTCCGGCTCTACAACTTTAAAATTCCCGAATCCGGTTCTGACTCCGACTCCTTTCGCGCAAAAAATTACGATTATGTCTATGACTTCCGAGTCCACCCTTTTTAAAAATTACCGACTCCGACTCCAAGCTCCACTGGAAAAATGATATTATTAAACTTATATATATCATTATATATAATATATACATATATATATATATATATATATATATATATATATATATATATATATATATATATATATATATATATATATATATATATATATATATATATATTATATAAAGGGGGTGTGTTGTTATCTGTGTTAATGTATAGTTGTGAGACTATGGTCTGGAATAAGAGGTATAACTCTAAAGTACAATGTGTCAGATGGACAATCTTAAGGGGAGTGCTAGGTGTGAGAAGAATTGGTAAAAAGAGGGAATGAAAACGTATTAGAGAGTTGTGTGGTGTGAAGAAAGGGAATAAATCGGAATCAATCAAAAGTACGTTGCAATGGTTTGGTCCATGTGGAAAAGGATGGATAATAGTCGGTGTTAAGCAAATGTATGGTGGTGAGTGTGCTATGAATCGACCGACTGGGAGACCGAAGAAAAGTGGATTGAGTCAGTAAAGGAATGCCTGGAGGAGAGAAATGTGAGTTTGGCAGAGGCGAGAAGAAAGGTGCAAAATAGAGTGTAATGACGCGGGTTTTGTGAGGGTATGTTTGTATCCCACCTGGGTCTAAGGATGAACCCTACATTGGCGAGATGCCATTGTGGTGAGGGTTCGTCAGGGTCCCGTGAAGCTCTTTGGGATGGATTTTCTGACTGCGACGACGAGCTCTCACTAAATGTATAAAGGGGCCCGGAAGACTGGCTTTTCTTTTCGACTTTTCGTCTATATTCTTTCTACTTTTCTGTTCCCAATTCCAGTCACGCACCTACCTCAGTCTTGGAGGGAGAGAAAGGTGGGTTGATTGATGATGATTATATATTATAATATATATATGAGATATATATATTATTATATATATATATATAATAATATATATTATATATAGTATATATTATATATATATATATTAGGGTGGACCGCAGTTGATAAGGGGGAGAAAATTATTTCCTGAATTTTGTCAACGGGAACCCCACAAAATGATCAGTCTTTGCAGATTTTCGATAGCCAAAGTTTGAGCACGATTGGAACATGTTAACCCGTGCCGCTGGGCGTTCAAAGTTTCAAAAAAACTCGAATTTTTTGGCTGGCTAGCGACGTCTTTTGGCCGTATCTCTGAAACTTCTCATTATTTTCTCATGATTTATGTCTCAAATCATAAGCAATATTGTTCTAAGTAATTTATATTATATACATATTTGTTGCTACTTATAGTCAAACCGAGCTATAACAGCCTTTGTCATCAAAAACGTGACTAGGAACCTCTATTAACGAACTTATGATATGAGAATTATTTAATATTTTTCAAAGTATGAAATTAATTATGATGGAATAAAATGACAGAATGTTTTTGTTTTTTTACATATATCTATGTATTTTAATAAGAAAAGAGAGTGACATTGCATCGTTTGCATTCTTTAAGAAGGATAAAATAATGAATAATCTATTCTAAAGGTTTGCTCAAAGTGATTTTTGAAACATCAGGATACAGCTTTCCGCATTTGTGTACTACCTGTAAAACATATTGTTTCTGCCTCCTCATCTTTAGTGAGAGAGGTTATTAAGTCTGTAATTAATTTCACTCCACGTTCTGCCACTCATCATTAACGACTTTAGTGACTCACAATCCCCAATCCTTCCTTAAAATGTATATTTCAGGCCAGCTAACTGGGGGTTCTCTGAGAAAATCTGCGTTAAATCTGGAACGCTCAAAGAAAATTCAATTGTCGCCCTTGGTATTAAACGAAGATAACAGTGCATTAACCAGTTCTTCCAACTGGTTTTTTCGAAATTTGGGGTTTACAATTCTTGAATTTTCTGTCTCTCGGCCTCGTTGTCATTTAGGACTTTGTTCGCCATTTCCGATTTTTCTTTGTCTGAAATTGAGGGATCAAAGAACACGAGGGCTACCAATTCTGCATTGAAATACCACAAATGGTTTGAGAATTTCACCAGAGCTCTCTCAGAGATATCTTTGTCAATCTTCTGGATAGTCTAACAAACTTCGCAAGAGGTCAAAGTCTTGATTGGGAGCCAAGTGTGCTTTGTGCATTGAACCAAGTTTTGCAATACACTCTAACGAGAAAAATACAGACGGCTTCTAAGGCACGTTGTTCTTCATGACTCAGTTTGAATTGTCCGCGGAATAGAAATATCTTCAGACTATAGATGGGCTTGGCCACCCACCTGGCATGACTGATGGCACCTGGAGATTTAAATTCCACTTCCGTTTCATTCATTGTTCCTACAAACACCAATACCAATTGCAGGAGCTTTTTGTAATCGTCTCTGGGTTGTGAATTCCGTGAGTTTAGTGTTACAATCCGCAGTTATGTTGGCAGTTACTTCAGAAGGTAGATGTCTTTTCACAATTTCGTTTTCGTTGATGATACCCGAGTCATATTTTTTCTTGTTGAGCTTCGCCCATGCATTTTGGAATCTCTTGAATATATCGGGTTGAGGGCCAGTTGTTGATCCGAACTTACATTCCGAAAAACACCTCTCAACATGATATTCAAAGAAAGTGGGTGGCGGCAAGCGTGAGGTTAAATGCAGCTCTTCTACCAGATGTTTCCAAAATTTGTACAGCCCTTTGAGCCTTCCTGTTGTTTGATGCAGTGGTGTTTTCGAACACATTGTCGTTATAGATGGGAGACACTCATAAACAGCCTAGGGCTTGTTCTTCACCAGTGGCTGTGTCTGCTACAAGAACTGCCTTAGCAGTTGTTCATTTTCACCATAAGAAATTAAAACAGTTATTCTTTCTTTCTGCTCTGTCTTTAGAATGTCTGGTAGAAGTTTTCCGTCCCAAAACAAATTTTCAACAACAATGTTTTTTGGAAGTTTTTGATAATTTTCTTTTGACGTATACAAAACAATTATCTAAAGTAAAAAGATGCATTCTCGCCCGAATTAAAATAAGCCTCCGAAAATTTTGGATGTGATGGGTATTAGTAAAAAACAATAAATATCCACTTTTCAAAAAAAAAACATTTTTATGGAAAAAGTTGAAAAATTTCATGTCGAAAGTGAAGAATCAACATTCAAATTTTTCAGCTGCTTGTATAGCCGGGCAAGATTACATCTTTTTACTTAGATAATTGTTTTGTATACTCAAAAAAAGAAAATTTCAAAATTTCCCAAAAAAAATTTGTTGAAAATTTCGTTCCAAAAGGAACAATCCCAAAATAAGAAAATGAATACCTATAGATATTATTCTAAGTAAAAATTGTTGCATCTCCCCAAGACTGCATTATTGGCCTCTGACCAATTCATCCCAGATCGTAATGGAGCAGAAAAAAAGTTATGCGCAATTTTCATTTTTAAACACCCAAATGAGAGTGGGTTTAGAATTTTGACATTGCTACACAAATTTAAAAAATCAAAAAACTATTTCGTGCATTGTAGGTAATGGACCATCACGTATATTTCAAAGTATGAAGTCATTTTCGAAATAAAATTGTAAAAGTTGAAAGGAGCAATTGTCAAAAACATAGGTTTTTGGAAAAAAATGAACAATTCTGAAAGGCAATGGACTACAGACACGAAAAAAACACTCGAAAACGAACGTTTTAGTGGTCAGAAAGCTTACAGTTTGTTTTCTTTTCTATCAAAAATTAGATGAAAATTAAGAATTTTATGTTCATTTTTTAGGGGGTGGGGTGTAAATTGGGCTCAGTCCCGAAGCAAATATAACATTGACAGTAATGTAACATTTAAAGTAATTTAAAAATAAAAATTAAAAGAATCAATTTTCTTCAAAATAAAAATCTTAATTTTATCTCTTAAAACAACAAAATGATGATAACTTCTTCGTTTTATATTGCTGCCGCTACGATGAACACTCATTAAAGCTAGTTCTGTTATACTTTTCTTTCTCCTGTAGAATTGAAAAAGTATGTTTCGAGCCTTTTCAGAGTTAGAGAAATATTTTGTTTGAAGTCACGTTTATAATATATATATAGTATATATATATTTATATATATATATAAGATATATACTTATATATATATTATAATATAGTATATATATATATATATATATATATTAAATATATTACAGTATATATATTCATATATTATATATATATATATATATATAAATATATATATATATATTATATATATATATATATATATATATTATATTATATATATATATAATATATAGCAGTATATATATATATATATATATTTATATATATATTATATATATAGATATATTATATATATAAAATGACGACAACCACAAATATTTTCCTCTTAGGTCTGATTTTAAAATGCTGAGAGCAGAAAAAGCCTTTCAACGCTAACTTGCCTTTGGAGTTAGAGCAGTCGACGCTTTCGACTAAGCTCTTCAATATCTACAAAGCTTTTTCAACTCAGTCTTCTGAGCTTGTCTAAAATGACATGAGACGTTAGTAATGGGGGATAGGTTGTAGTTTCATCCTTGCAATATGTTCAGAATCGCTTTCCTTATCTTCCTTGAACTTCCTTTGCAAACCTTTAATCCAAGATGACACGTTGCATAGTGCAGATTAGCTTTTGGTTGTTGATCTTCCAGTTAGGCTTACCCTGTAGATAGGATCAAAATAAACAGCAGCTAGTAGAAAATCATTGTCAATGAGAGAAACTTCTCTTCGTTACCTGTCAGTCTTTATTCTTCAGCAATCTTAAATATAGATTGTATAAGGTTGAAGTTGAATTTATTAGAATATAGTTCAAATTGAAAACATAATGTGCAGCTGTTTAAAAACTTTCGAAGTTTCATTGCATTTTGAGATATGGGAAGTCGCCAAAGTCAGTGAACTTGCATGAAGTGATTGAAGTCACCCACAGAAACACAATTCACAACTTGGTCAGCTCAAAAATTTTTTTGACTCCAACTCTACTATCTTGAAAGTTACCGACCCCGACTCCGACTCCGACTCCGACTTCCGACCTCTGTGAAAATTACCGACTCCGACTCGACTCCGACTCCAGCCCTCTCAAAATTACGACTTCCGACTCCGGACTCCGGACTCCACCCTCTTTCAAATTACCGACTCCCCCCGACTCGCGGACTCCGTACTCCGACTCCGACTCACAACCCTGGTGTGTGTGTGTGCACAAGTGTATATATATATATTATATACTATATATATATATATATATACTATTATATATATATATATATCAATATTAATATATATATATATATTTATATAATATTATATAATATATATTATTATATATACATATATATTATATATATACTATTTATATTTGACACACACGAATGAAAATGAAAGGGTTATTATAGAAATAATTATTAGCTTATCTAACACTTCTGTAATCTTTCCCTCCCTTTACACACACATACATACAATCAACCTACTCAAAAAAATACTTAATATTAAAATTAATTATTTTTTAATCAATTTTTGTATTAATATATTTAATTAGTTTTTTATATTTTAATTATTAAATTTTTGTTTTTTACTTAATTACACAATATTTTTTAAAATTTAATATTTTACGTTCCTTTTTTGAACTTATCTGTTTGTTGATTCTGGCAACTGCCAAGAATCTGTTTTTTGTGGGAGGTCTTTTTCTCTGCGTTTTTGATTCTCGACGAAATTTGTTTTTGCGCTGAAGTGGTGAGGAGACACGACTTGGGTTTTTATGCAAAAGGGTGTTAGTTAATTTAGACGCCTAATCTATGATAATATGCACTGCTATGACCTTTTAATATGCAACTAATTATCCTCTTTGGAAATTAACCTTTATACCCCTTCAAAAGACTGTTTTTATACCATTTACTACTTTCTAATCTGACTGCGAATTTTATCCAATTTCTTGCCACTTCGACGGCAATCCAATTCATTCGTGGATTTTTCAATCCTGGCAAGGTCGCCAGTTTCGTTTTGTGGGCTCTTTCTCTTGTGATTTTTACTTTGATTCCAATATTTTCCTGCAACAATTTCCGTTATGTTGCTTTACTCTGTTTTGGTTCTGTATCAACTACGATGAATCTTTTTATTGCGTAACCTGAAGACTCGCTCTTCTACGACTTATACCAGATAATTGTAATGAAGCTAATAGGTTCTTCAAACAAGGATTGGAACTCATCGGCAGCCTGGCTGCTTATAGTGTTTAGATACCAGATACCTATTAAGAGATCAACCAAGAAACAGCAACGATTTGCAAGGGAGGATTCTCGCCTCCTATATATATTATTTTTTAAAAGGCTTTCACTTTTTTTGCATTACTGATTTAGGAGAGTTTTCACTCCTGCTTTTTATTTGGTAAACAGTCTATTTGTAAGGCAATAAAGGATAAAGAGGGATGAATCAGAAGCTTATCAAACAATCTATATTAAAAGTCACAGTACAAATTATGCATAGAAAAATAACGACAATTTAAACTAAAAACCCATTCACTCCTACCCATCCATCCATCAATATCGTAGATAAAATATGTAACACAAACTCCAGAGAAATAACAACAATACAAAAAAGACCTAAAATGATATAATAATAATAAATCATCCTACCTAATTATTACATAGTATTTGTTTTATTATAACAATTATTATTATTATTATTATTATTATTATTATTATTATTATTATTATTATTATTATTATTATTATTATTATTATTATTATTATTATTATTATTATTATTATTATTTTATTATTATTATTATTATTATTATTATTATTATTTGAACTCATTTATTTAAAGTATACAGATTTTTTATTTTCTTGTTACCTCCCGTCATTTCTTAAAACTTCATTTTTTCAAATAACTGCTGAGGATTCCTCGGGCTAGACAAGAGTAACGTTTCTGTTTCATTATTCATCAGGATAGATATGAGTTACACTTCACTATTCATCTGGATAGATATGAGTAACGCTTTCACTTTGCTAACACTCCTCTCTTACAAATAAGTTCTTTGTTTTAATTACATCATATTTTCTGTAAAGATTTAAAAAATTGAGCATTGATCAAATAATATATAATTAGTATTTAATTAAACAATATATATATAATATTATATATATATATATAAATATATTTATATATATATATATTATATATATAAATTTAATATTATATAATATAAATATAATATATATATATCATGATTTACAATTTGTTAATATATATATACAAATATATATACATATATATATATATAATGTTTAAAGAATACAAAGCAAAAATAATCTCAGCATTTTCTTCTTTATATATTTTTATATGATTTCTATATATTGAATATTTAAACCCTCTATAAAATATTATATAGTTTACTTTAAACATTTAAACCCCTCTATATGAATAGTTTTCACTGCAATACTATTATGCACTAACTGCACTAGGTGAACTGAGAGGCAGAATGAAGCGTTCTCAAGCTCCCTCGTATGCCCAGACCTGCGGCGATTGCTCAGAAAATGCATAATAACTCGGGGCCCAGAACTTCTTATCGTTCGACTCTCGTCCTTGCAGCGTTTCTATCGAAGTAAGAATTAGGAAATAGGAGCAAAGCAGGATCGCCTGTATAGTTCCTAAGCATAGTTTGGTGTTGAAGGGCCAAATAAGCTGGCGTGAGAAACGCTTACATTTTTGCAAGGGAATTCGGAGGTATGTCGCGAAGGGGGCCGGTTACTTTGGAAATTCCTTTCGCCAACAGTTTTTTTCCATGACTCATACTAGGAGCTTAGTATTGATCACGATATATATATATATATATAAATATATATTATAATATTATATATATATATTATATATATCATATATATATATTTATATATATAAATATTATATATATAATATATATATATATATTATATAATATATATATATAATATATATTATATATATATATATATATATATATATATATAATATATATATATTATATATATATATATATTTATATATAATATTTAATAATATATATATATATATAATATATATAATATATATAATATATATTCTAAATATATATATATATATATATATAATATATATATTATATGATTATTATTATAATATATATAATATATCTATTATAAAATTGGAAGAGACTAGAACTCCGATGGTGCAAATATAGAACTGATATTTCCCGTGATAGACATTACAAAAGACAATTATCAGAATTTTTTTTAATTAAGACTTGTAAATAATTTTACATGTTTACAATGCAAATGCTTTATGATTTTACAATTTATTCTTAAAATTTTTCAAAATGTCTTATTTTATGAATAATCACAATACATCACTTAGAAAACCAACTATTTTAACAAATAATTTTGTTCTTAATTTTAATAAAGGTTTTATTTACGACCTAAAGAGGAGAGGGGTATGTCCTCTCGAAAGAATAGTTCGTGATTTTTGTAATATTTATTTTTTTTATTTCCTGTGGGGTTTTTATAATCTATATATATATATATATATATATTATATATATATATATATATATATATATATATATATATATAGTATATATATATATATATAATATAAATATATATATATATATATATATATATATATATATATATATTATATATATATATATAATATATATATATATATATATAATATATATATATATATTATTATATTATATTATATATATATATTGTGGATGTGTATATGTATTGTGTGACGAATCGTAAGGGAGTTTGAAATGATTGGAGAGATTTTTGGTAGGGTGTGTAAAAGGAGGGGTTTGAAAAGTAACGTTGATAAGAGAAGGTTATGGTTGTGAGAGTGTGGACAGTCTTCAGAGTGAAGTTTTGTTAGATGTGAGCAATTGAACAAGTATCTGAGTTTAATGCTTAGGATATATGTTGGATAAAAAAGGGAACGGATGATGCAGAGTGTAGTGGAAAGTGAAAATGGCAGGAAGGTGGCTGGGTGCAAGTAAATTATTGGTGAATGAACAAGTGTTTAGTGAACGGTAGATCTTACTGAAGGTATGTTGGTTTACTGTTGTTAATGTAATAGTAGTGAGATTATGGTTTTGGATAAGCGGTTTTGGATTAAAAGTATAATGTTTAGATGGAACAAATCTTAGGGTCGTGTTATGTGTGAGAAGGATGGATAAAATGAGGAATAACTTGTTATAAGAGTTGTGTGGTGTGAAGGGGTAAATGAAAAGAGAATAAATGAAGTACGTTTTGAGAAGGTTTGGTCATGTGGAATGGATGGATGACAGCCGGGTTGCTTAAGCGGATGTATAGTGGTGAGGTGCTGGGAATCGACCGGCTGGGAGAGGGAAGAAAAAAGTGGCATTCAGTCAGTGAGGAAATGCTGGAGGAAAGAAATGTGAATTTGGCAGAGGCGAGAAAAAGGTGCAATAATAGATGAATGGCCGGCTTTTCTGAGGGAGCATGGTTGTGACCACTGGGCCAGAATGAACCCACATTGGACGAGATGCCATATGGGTACGTGCGGGTAACATGAAGTCTTGGGTGATTTTTGACTGCGAACAGTTCTCACTCAAAAGGTATAAAGGGGTGGTAAGGCTTGAGCTTTCTTTTCGACTTGCGCATATTCTTCTAACTATTTTTCTGTTCCCGGTGCATATATTTTAATTATTATTATATTTATTATTATTATTATTATTATTATAATTGTTATTGTTATTGTTATTATATTATTATTTATTATTATTATTTTTATTATATTTTTATATTATTAATTATATTAGTAGTAGTCAGTAGTAGTAGTTTAGTAGTAGTAGTAGTAGTGTAGTAAGTAGTATAAGTAATAAGTAGTAGGGTAGTAGTAAGTAGTGTCAGTAAACAAAGAATTGTTAAAATTTTGTTTTTTATTGTACACCGCAACCCGCAACGGCACCGCGGTTTGTGTTGAAAATTTAGAACACGCAACCGCAACCGCGTTGTTGAATAATTGTTAAGAACCGCAAAAACCGCAACCGCGGTTATGCAAAAATTCAGCTTCGCTCCATCATAATATATATCATATATATATATATATATATATATATATATATATATATATATATATATATATATATATATATATATATATATAATATATTATTAAAAGAATATTAGAAAAATTTACTATGTATTATAATAGTAATATATAATAGGGCGTTATATCGGTAGTTAGATAGATTATAGGTGTTAGATATTAGTATGGTAAGACTAGTATATATATATATAGTTAAGTATATAATATATTACTATCAACTGGATGTAATGAATAAAAAAAATGGTTACTGCGAAATACTCTGCAATTATTATAAATAACTATTATTTGAATTAAAAAAAAAAAAAAAAGTTTTTCTAATTATTATTTAATTCTATAAAGCTTATAATTCTAGAAATATTTTCACAATGTTAAGCTTACTGCTTTTTGGTACTAAAAATTCTTATTTAAACTAAAATCTACCAAAAAGAGAAAAGGGGTAGAAATCAGATAATCTACTTTTATGTCTTTGTTATCAGCAAATTGGCCAAACTACAACATATCATAGTTAATAATTGACTCTTTCCAATAAACATTTTTATGATTATATTGAATAAATCGTTCGTAACAAGATAGAAAATATTATAAAAAGATTTTACTTTCACTTCAATACCAAAATTAAATTTATATAAACAACAACAATAATTTAATTTATTTCTAAGAAGAATAAATAAAACAAATTGTAATGAAGTAGATATTTATATCAGACACTATAAAATTATTTTGTAAAAAAAAAAATTAAACATTATATTTTGAGTTTCCGTTTTCTAGAATTTTCATTTTGTTTTGATTCCTTTTCGCGTTGCGCAAGACAAAAAATCAATTTCTCTTGTATAGACAAACATTCTTCGTCGACATCATAAAAATCAGCAAATCCATTTCTCTCATGCTTCTCACAGTATATCTGGGATTCGTCTTCATTATTAGAAACAAAGTTATTGCTCTTACAAATTAAACATATTTTCTGTTTAATAGAATCTTCATAAAAAAAACGCAATGCATCAATAAATTCTATAATTCTTTCTTTTTTATACAAACATAAATATAATACATTACTTTCTAAAATTTTATTAATGTTTGTAAAGTTCAATGACAGTTTAGCAATTTCTGGCAACGTTTTGAATAGTATGTCTCTCTTAATGTTTGATGCTTTCTCGTTTGAACAACCAAGGTATTCTAAAAGTCTATCAAACCACTCTAATCTTTGATTTCTGATGAGACTTGAATAATCAATACTTTTTATCCAATCTTCTTTTTTATATTCGGATTTCAAGAACCACTTGAGAAACTTATTTAGTGAATAAAATCTATAATCTGTCTTAAATAGAGTGAAAAAATATTCGATTCTATTAGGATGAATCACCAGATGGAAAATTTCATCCTCTAGTTCGTCAATCTCATCAGATCCAGCAACCCATTTAAACAATTTTTCATAGAAATTTAAGTTCCTCTCCATTTCTATGGAAAAGAAAAAGTAAATTATAAATTCTTTTTTAAAAGTCTCCAAAGTCTCCTGATTTAAATCCATACTCTCCAAGAAAAAATCAGCCAATCTGAAATTGCGGTGAAGAAATATCAATTCTCTACATATTTCTTTTCCTTTTACCCGGAAAATCTTCTCTTTATCATTTGAATTTGCATCTTTCAATATTAAACCAATATTTTCCATATCATAAGCTGTTAAATTTTTCAAAAGAAACAAATTTTTTACTAATGAGAAAACACGCGAATACAATTGAATGCCAAACTCTTCCTCTGATTCCAATTTTATAATGTATCTCTTAAGGTGAGAAGGACTTTTATTCCAAAATTCTCTTAGTAACAGGCGATAATTGTAAAACGGATGTACATATTTTACCTCAAGATAATAATAAATTTCTTCTAATACTTTACGATAATCATCATTTAGAGTATCGAAGAGTAACTCTGCGACATTCATAAACTGAGCCTGATTTGGCCAAAATAATAAACATTTAAGAATAGTGGCACTGGAATTAGAGCTAATTAAAAATTCTTTTAATTCGTCTTCCTTCGTCACACTTATGAAATACTCAATGAGGTTGAAATCAAATACAAGATGTTTAGTTAAGAGATGATGAATATGAAAGCTTCGATTTTCAAAACTATTCATAACACGACGTATATAATCACAGAAAGATGAAAAAACAAGTTTTCTTACTTCATTTACCTCCGTTTCGCTCTCTCTCATTTCCCCTTTTGGACCAAAACTAAACTTAATAGCTGCTAAATTATTCCATGTTATCCCACTATGGAAAACTTCCACCTTAAATTGACGATTCAGAACTGTGTTTGAAGATTTTATTTCCTCAAGATATTTAGACCACATCACTATCGGGGTTTTGTCTTTATACGCTTTAAGCTTTCTCTTAAATTTTTTTGTTTTTTTTTTGTTTTGCAATATTTGCCACAAATCTGGAATGATATCTTCCAAAAAATAATGGCAAGCAATTTTGTA
>JABUQX010102906.1:17500-28756 GCA_015478945.1 Trachelipus rathkii | reverse complement strand
AAAGTGAAGAGACTTAGAGTGCCAAATAGTAGAATTTTAATCATTACATAAACTAAAAGCAAATCCCACGGGTAAACAAGTAACGATAGCAAGAGTCGGGATTCTCGGCTCCTACCGGGCGGACGACAGGGGAGGGAACTTCGTCCCCCCCCTCTGTCCTCCGTCGGCTTGAACCCACGCCTAATAAGGATATAATAAAAGAAAGAATATATTTTTTCTCAAAAGCGTTAAAACTTAAAATACTATTTTGGCAACTTTTGAATCTCGGGAATAATGTACGGATTCAAGGTCATTCACACCAAAGCTTATCAGGAATAAAAATTATAATAGTATATAAGGTGTATAACAATAAAATTAGAAAAAAAAAATAAAAAAATTTTATATATTTTTAAGTTTCATCGATAGAAATTGCTTCAAAAAATCGAAAATGTATTTTTTTTGTGGTATTTTAATTGAAATAGGTTTAAACATGTCATATATAATAGTTTAATGGGCTTGTCTTTTTAATATATATATATTTTTATACAGGTTTTTTCGATATAATTATATATATATATATATATATAATATATTTACTTATATATTATTATATAAGCATTAGAACATGGGATAAAGGGTTTCAAAACCCTCCCGAATTATTTAAGCTATCAAAATTTTGATTCTTTAATTTGTAATTTTAATAATAATAATAATAATCATAATAAAATAATAATATTAATTAATCATAATTATATAATAATAATAATAATAATATAATAAAATGATAATAATTAATAATTAATAATAATAATAATTAATAAATAATAATATAATAATAATAATAATAATTAATGAATATGAAAATACTTATTAATGGAAATGAGGAACATGTTGTGGTCCGTAACGATTCTTAGGTCAGTGTCTGCTTCTTTACATAGCATAAAATATTATATACAGGACTTAAGTTAAGGTTCCAAGTTTGCAATGACAGCAAAATGGCAAAACCTCAGTTTAAGGAATAAAATGATGGTAAATATAATACTTTAAAAGATAAGGAGGAGCTGTAATCGTTGATGGAACTAGCAAGTTCATTCCTTCCTTCTTCAACTAAGTCCTTCTCTCCTCATTAACCATGGTTCGATCGTGCTTGTTCTCAAGCCATTCAGGCTAGAGACATGCGTATCGGGGGTGAAAAATTTCTCGTTCTCCCAATCACTCTCGCCAATTTTCATTCAGCCAGAAATCGTTGCAGATTACTCTTCGACCAGCAAAAACGGCTCATCAATAGAAAGTCCTGCTAACTTCCTTGTTCTCCTGACTGACAAATCTTGTCTGGCCTCTGCCAAAAAGCATCTTTATGCAACTTCTGTAAAATCTCCCTTTCCTCTGATGGTTCTGTGTTAATTCTCCAACTGAAAAAGCCATTCTCTTCGGATTTTCCACTAAACTCAACCCTAGACGATTCTTGCATTTTCTCTTCCTCTCCCTCTCCTCTCGTTTCCTATAAATCTCCTTGCAGTGTATTACATTGATCCGTGGGTGCCATAAGCCCCTGAAAATCTATGAACGAAGAAGACGGGTGCCCAGATAGGCATTCCTCCCAAGGTTTGAGGGTGCTCAGTGGCTTCCGAAGTATCCCCGCCCTCTTTAACTATACTCCCTATGTGTCTCAATACTTAGCAACTTTCCCTGCAGTTGGAGCTCGTCACACCTGTCCAACCTATTCCGAAAAAGAAAGCCGCTCTAATCCTTCTAACTATCGCGCTTTAGCTCTCACTTGTATTGTATTCTTTCTAAGACTTTTGAAACCCTTCTCAACTTCACTTCTTATAAAAATCTTGGAAACTCATTCCTTTTCTCTTATCCGATAAGCCAGTACGCTTTACCAGCGCTAAAAGGTTTCTTCTCATATACGTCCTAATCTATCCGGATTTATGCTAATTCAAAGCGTCTTAGAACTACGGAGACTTTGCGATTGTTAATAAATTCGTTTCCAGTGGTGAGTGCCTTGAAATATCCAAAGAATTGACCGCAGATGGCACCTCACTGCCTCTCCAAGCTCTACCTCCTTTGGCGTGTCCTCTTTCTCTTTGTCTTAATTATGTCTATTTCTTTCATAAACGCCTCAAGTCAGGCTGTTGTGATGGGCGATTCTGTCTTTTTCTGTCAATATGGTGTTCGCTCAGGTTCTTGTCTTATTCTCCGTACTCTTTATTCCTAGTTTCATTAATGAAATCTTCTCAACCTGCACTCTAAGCTCTATCAAACTCGATGCCGATGACTCGACCCTTCATTCTTCAATTCAAATCATTCTGCTCCTCTTACTTCTAGAATTGCCTCTCGTCTTCAACTTTCCTATTCTATTCTCCCTGATCTGAATAGAATTTCCGGTGGATAGAAATAACTATGTGAAATTCAATTCTTTAAAAACCCAACTTCTGCAAGTCTCCTTCTCTAAAACGCATTCAACTTCCTATCCTGCTTCACGGCTCTCTCGTCTCTCCTTTTGACAATATAAACATCCTTGCCTTAACATAACAAAAAAAATGGCTTTGGAAACCTTCATCAACAACGGTTCTAGGCGGACCTCAAGAAACTGGAGTCTGTTTAGACATGCTAGACTTTTTTTCCCGCTTCTCAGTTAGCTCAACTTATACCAAAGGTCTCATCACCCCTTGTATGGAAAGTACCTGCTCGTCATATTTTGGCGTAGTTAGAGGCTCTGTTTCACCTGGCTTTTGGATAGGATAGGGTCGAGTCAAAGCCAAAAGGCTTATAAACTGTTCTGTTTATAAACTGTGTATCTATATTTCTACAGCACCCAGCCGCAAGTGCTCGGGGAACTTATTCATTTGCGTCCACCACCTTACGGAACACCCCTCGTAAGCACAAGCGCGAGTGCTGTATGCTGTGTTTGCATAGTGGTTAATTCGCAGGCTAGTTCGCCGTGTGGTGCTTTCCTTCTTTAACAATCCGCCACCTCTGTTCTTGTGGAATTCTCTTCCATCTTCATGTATGTCCTGCTGTAGTTAATTCTCCCTCACTTTAAAGCCTGGCGTCTGTGCTAACATTATGCGTAATTTGCGCCTAGGTAGAAGTGAACTTCTTGAGCTACTACACCCCCTCCTTGAAATAAGCTCCTCCCTGAGTGGTGGTGACAACTGCTAAAAAAAAATCCTTAGGTGGGGCCAGATATGTGACAAATACTAAATCCCCATCACCTGATCCAAAAACATCATCAGATTTATTCCCAGAAAATCCACTCATTCAACATTAACCCCAGAGACATATGTCGCCAACCACACATACCGTTTACCTATTGTCAAACTTAAATTAACTTTTAGAATTCTAGCACTCTACACACAAAAAAATCTACCATAGCTCCCTACCACAAGTCACTCATCAGAATTGCAAAGCTTTCTACCCCCTCTCATTCCTTCCACACCAACACAAACACATTTCACACCACACCACTTTTCTATTTTCACCTTTTCCTTCCACGTGTTTCACACACTTAGCAAAATTACCTTTCTAAATATATCCATCACCTCTCTCCTCTTCTCCTCAACATTTTATGCCTCTTCACATCCATGTATCCAGTAACGATTCTACATTTCGCCGAAAAGATAGAACGCCGCTTCACGTCCGATCACGACCTTCGTACTGAGCCATGAATTAGCATTCCTGGCAAAAGAAGAGGTAGTGGCAGCCAACCCAACTACCACATCACTTAGTTGCCTTCTACGACACGCAGGACATACGAATCTTCGGCAATTTTTTCTCCCCCACACACATGGATATAAAGGATAGTAGATGTATGTTGTCTAGAAGAGGGGTGGATATAACGTATGCTGTTATAATAATATGATGGATAAAAGCGGATGTGGTCTCTAAATTTGCTGAATGATGTGTGGATATGAACGCAGAAGAGAAGGGTGAACCATAAGGCACTGGAATGTCACACATACCATAATCAAAATGGTAGTATATATATATTATATAAATATATATATTATATATATATATATTATATTATAATATATATATAGTATATACTATATATAAAATCGTATATATATATAGTATATATATATATATATATATATAGTAATATATATATATCAAATATATATAAGTATATATATAAGATTATATATATTATATATATATATATATATATATTATAATATATATATATATTATATATATATACATATATAATATAAATATCATAAATATATAATAATATATATATATATTATTATATATATTATGGATTTTAACATTTATCCCCAAAAATCTTAATATTTGTTCAATTAATCGACAAAATAATCGGCAAAAATTGCAAGATGACGATGACGGCATGACGATTGGTAAAAAACTGATGCCGATTTTTTTGCCGATGACGATAGCGATGAGCGGATTAATTCGTCAAGAAGATCAACTATACATAATATATATAAATATATAATATATATATATATAATACTATATACGTATATATATAAATATAATTATATACATATATATACTATATATATATTATATATATAGTATACTATATATATATATATATATAAATATATATATGAGTATATATACTAATTATATATATATACTATATCATATTATATATATATACTAAGTATTATTCTTTATATGTTAGATATATATATCTATACTTATAAATATCTTTTATAGAGATGATTATATGTAATGGTGGTGGTTCAGATAGAAAATATTTGTAATGTCAAAAACTTACTCTTCCAGCAGAAAAATTAATTCCTTGGCCAGGCCCCCGTGACAAGACAACCATCCAAAACACTTATTAAATTCTCGACCTATATTATATTAGTATTCCGACCTCCTGTTGGATAAGATATCGGCCTGTACAATATTGCAATGCAATCCAAAAACTCACAGACTTACCAACGCTAAACGTCCTGGAGATCTCCAAGTATATATAACGGTTACGAACGGTTTCTTTTTTTATATTGAAAACCAACAATCATCAATAACTCGTTATCAGTGAATATACTACATGTGACGAATCAATGCTTGATCATAAAATACAATGCGGTCCTTGAAGATCTATTATAATAATTAAACTGAATATTCAATAAAAAATATAGTAAACAAATTACTCTGGGAAACAAGAAGGAACCACTGGGATAATTTTAAAAAACCTTTAATAAAAAAATAAATGAAAATGTACTGCCTTTTTTTACCCACTCAATATGAAAGTTTTACACACTGTGAATATATAAATTAAATATACGGAGATATTACTTATTTATACGCATTTGCATGTGTAAGAACTGAATGTACCTTGAATTATTCATATACTTCTAGAATGATATCTGCAATATATATTAGTTGAACATAGTAGATTGTAAGAGACTAGATATACATTTTACCAATGAGCCCATGGAATAGATATACAACCATTATATTAATTTACAAAAAACTATTAACATTTAGATTTATATACATACTCGAACATATATAACAATAATGAATATATATATAATTAGGTGTAGTATATTTAAATATATAAACATATATGCGCAAAAATGTATATAAATAAATTTAAAATATATTAATAATAAATATATAGACTGGAAAGATATTAAAAAGCAATCACTTTACCCAGACAATGATCATTCATATATCAAAAAGTTATTGAAGGCGTCTGTTTTTAAGTGTGAACAACAGCTGACGACTTTATAACTGTACTTCAATGCGAAAGTTTCTTAATAGTAATTAAAAAACTTTTATTGAAGGCAATTAATAAACAATGAAACATTGACCAATCTGTCGTTAAATAAATAATGAACTTACAACCGCTTTATATTCAATATAAAAAATATAATGACCTAGAAATTTTTGAAAATTATTTATATTAAATAAAAGCTTACCTGAAGGCGACAAATGGCAATAATATCGGCTGCAACAAATCCTTTACAAATGTATATACGTAGACTACGCACGTTGAAAATTTGTGGATACAAGAAACATTATTTAATCCCAATTTCATTGATAAATAACAAACCTGATTACATAAACCAATGAAATATAATAGCAATATCACAACCTCGTAAATTTACACCACAATATTAATTTAAAATAAATAAAAGATTTAACTTCACAATAAATCACCAAAAGAATGCACTCCTGCAGACGAAAATTAAATCACTAATACATAAACAAATTGATCGAGCAATATACGAGACATGTAACTATTAACTTAACACATCTTTGACCAAATGCAATAGGATCCAAAAAGTTGCAAAAAATGCACCGCGGCGGATGGATTTGGCTAAGTGACATAGATTACGGTTGTTAGCCAATTAGAGATACATAGAAACAGCTAGCATTGAATCGATATATACAAAATTAATTAAAGCCAGGATGAAAAGTATATAAGACAAATCTGAAGTGAAGGCGATTCGAAAGTCGTTAGAACGGCTGCGTGAACAGATAAAAGTGGAAATATTCGAATCCCGTCAGAATAAAAGACCTAACGTACTCGAATGCTCATGTTCAAGGCTTCACATGTTTTAACAAAAAAACTATTTTATTTATTTTTTATTTAAGAAATAAAAATAACATTATATCTATTAAGTTTATAATAAATATTATATACTATAGTATATATATATATATATATATAATATATATATAATATAGATAGTCTACTCTTATACTTTCGATATATTTAACCATTTCATTAAACTGTATAGCAATAATAATATATGTACTGTATAAAATCATCCATATGAGGCACAATATCAATTGTGTATACTATTATATATATATATATAATATATACATATATATAATTATAATATAGTAATATAAAATATTATATATTATATATATATAATATATTTATAATATAATAATATATATATCATAATATAATATATATATATATATAATATATATATATATATATATATATATATATATATGTTATATATATATATATAGATATATATCATATATATTATATATATATATATATAATATATATTATATATATTTTTATTCAATTATGCTGTCAATAGATAGAGAATAAAAACATTAACGGTTAAGGCATCTATATTATTCAAGAAAATAATGATAATTAATAATAATAACAATAATAAAATAATAATTATAATAATAATAATAATAATAATAATAATAATAATAATAGATAATACTATTAATAATAATAATAATAATAATAATTAATAATAATAAAATAATACATAAAATAATAATAATAATAATAATAATAATAATAATAATAATAATAAATAATGAAATAATAATAATGGAGCAGTTATAGCAATCACCAATGATTTATTTACTTTAAGAGAAATGCTGTAAAATTAAACTCTGTTAGATTCCTTGAATAAATTATATTCCTTTAATAATTATTATTACTATATATACTGTATATATATATATAATATATATATATAATATAATACTTACTATATAATATATATATATATATATATAATATATATATATATATAATATATATATGTATATATATAATGATATATATATATATATAATATAGTATATATATAGTATATAAAATATATATAAATATAATTATATTATATATATTATATTATAATATATATATATATATATATATATATATTATACTATTATATTATATAGAATATATAGATAATATATACCATTCTAGTTAAATGGCTATCGAATCGCGACATACATGTTATGTATAGGGAAGGGAATCAATCTTTGCAAGAGCATTATGGGAACTTTACTACAAGAACAAATATATGAAACAAAATTTTATACATATCATGTACAGCGTGTTACATCTTTAGCCCACCAAACCTGAAGCAAATTGTTACAATTTTGCTTTATTTACATGGTATTATAACATTGGTTTCATCCTGAAGTGCTCCTTCTTCTGTAGTTGCTTCTGCAGGCGAATCCAATGTCTCCTCGGCATATGATCTACTCAGATAATCAGCAATTACATTATCTTTTCCACTGATGTGGTTTAAGATAAATCTAAATCTCTGGAGGTATAATGACCATCTCATGATCCTAGAGTTCTCATATCTCTTTTTACTCATCTGCAGTCAAGTCTATGATCAGATTGCAGGAATAAATTCCTTCCATAGAGAGTATGGCTCGAGCTTCCTGATGCCAGGTAATGATTGCTAATGGCTTTCCTCTCATAGTTGAGTACCTTGCTGGTCACTGACAGTTCTTGCTGCCATAAGCCATCAGGATGAAAATCCCTTCATCTTCTGTAGGAGGACAAAAATCCTAGAGAAGTGTCTGAGGGCGATCCACCTTTGTAGCGTGGTAAAAGTCTTTTTCCCAGCTCTGGCATTTTTAGAATCGGCTTTGAACTCAATGCCTCCTTTAATTTTTCAAAAGCTTGCTGATGTATCGACTCCCATTTCACTTTCGTCGGCTCTCCCTTCTTCGTCAGGTCAGTCAGTGGCGCTGCGAGTTTCGCATAATTCTTCACAAAATCTTGGTAATATCCTGTGAGCCCTAAGAATGATCTCACCTGTTTCTTATTCTTAGGTGGCTCAGTCTTCATAATTTTTACTACATTATCTTCGTGTAGTCCTTTGTTGCCATTACCAATATAGTGACCTAGGAACTCTACGCTCGACGAAGCAAATTCACACTTAGTTGGAAGGATGGTAAGATCTTCTTCTTGAATCCTCTGGAGTATGTCCTTAAGAGTAGTCAGGTGCCCATGCCAGGTCTGAGGATATTTGGATCTATTTTCAACAAAATAATCAGCTTCATTTCTCACGTCCACTATTCTCATCTTAATTCTGACCGCTGGCCTCTCACTCTTACATGCACCCATCGGTGTTCCTTCAGCACCTTTTCCCCTCGGCCTCCATTCTTTACCTCCTTCGTCACCTCCTTTTCTTACCAACTCCGGCCATAATCTTATACATTTCTTCATCTCTTCGTGTCTCTTTTGACACTTTTCTTTCTTCTTGTTAGTTCTTATCATCCTCTTGATGGATGATAGCTTTTCTGCGGAACTAACCATGGCATACATTCTCCTAACATTATGCCTCTTGTTTACATAACCGGTTTTGCACCGTTCCTTACTTTCTATAATATCCTCTTCAACCATTCCGAGGTATGTTCTTTCATTATTTTCGTATGAATCTTCCTCTCTTATCCAATCATTCTCCAAACTATTGATGTCTTCTCCTAAATACTTATTATCAGACCTTGCATTGTGCCATTTAGCTTCATTAAGCGCCCGTACCATTTCTTCATGGCGATCTCTGCGCTTCATCTTCTCTCCCTTTGCTAAAGTCTTCTGGCACAATGACTCTATCGTTCTCTTTATTAGTTCTATAAACTGTGTCCTTCTCTTATTCCCATATTTTGCCCATAAAAGCATAAATTCTTGCTGGCCCAACAATATTGTTGAGGATACCTCGGTAACTTCTCCCTGCGTTTTGGCATTCCATTGCAAGTTTCCTTTATATACTTATCTTTTTCTTCCTCTCTCTGAGACATCTTTACTTTCTTTCTATTACCAATTTCACCACATTCTTCTATAACCTTCTGAGCGGTTATATTCCTGAGACGTACTACCTCCGGATAACGCTTGGCGGCCGTCATTTCTACATAAGACACGTCAAAACGATGCTGTTCTTCAGATGATCAGGTGGTGGACTGTTTTTATTGAACCGGTAATCACTCGCTGACAAGGCTCATCTATGATGGGTATGGTAACACCGTCTTTTCGTTCCTCTCTGAAAGTTTTACGATCACTTATGAGTTCCGAACTTCTTCATCGTGAACTACTTCCTCTTCATTCACGGTAATTATCTTCTCTCCCAAGGAACTTTAATACTCAAATGTTCGGGATAACCGTTGACTAGACTGAAGTAGATATAAGTTCCGATGTTAAGGATAAACAAGTAAAACTAATTGTCATTAATATCATGCTATCAGATCATATAAGTGTGAGATGCTGTGTGACCTCTCTGTAAATCACCATCTTCTAACGTACTGTCTGGATCCTTAAACCTAAGTACACTATTTACAATTGATGTCCCCCGGACATCTGGTACTCCTGTATTATATTCAGTATTCGCTCCTGTTGGATAAGATATCGGCCTGTACAGTATTGCAATGCAATCAAAAAACTCCTAAAGGACTTACCAACGTAAACTCCCTGGTCGAGACTTCCAAGTATATAACGTTAGGGAACGGGTTCTTTTTTATTTAATGAAAACCCAACCAGTTCGTCCACTACTCGTTTCATTATCAGTGAATTTACTTACAGTGATGATCAATGCTTTGATCATAAAATAAAACGTCTTTGAAGATCTATGTATAATAATTAAGCTGAATATTCAATAAATAAGTAAACAAATTACTCTCGGAAAACAAGAAGAAAAACCACTGGGAATTAATTTTAAAAAAAATACTTTAATAAAAAAAATGAACAATTTCATTTCGTGTGACTGCCTTTTTACCCCCACAATTGAGAAAATGAGTTTTACACATCCGTGGAATATATAAATAAATAGACTGACGGAGGAGATATTTACTTATATACGCATTGCATGTGTAGAACTGCAGTACCTGATATTATCATATACTTTAGAATGCTATTGCAATATATATATATTAGTGAACATATATAGGTATATGCAATATATGCATATTACATAGCATGAATACTATATATATATTATATATAAATTATATATATATATATAATACTATATATTATATATAGTATATATATATATATATATATATATATATATAATATTATATATATATATATATATAACAAACCATTATATTAATTATGTAAAAACACATTAACATTAGATTATATACATACTCGAACATATATAGTATATATTATATATAAACTATATATAGTTATTGTATATTAAATTAAATTGAAATATATTAATAAAATATATAGACAGATTGATTTGATAGGTAATCTAAAGCAATACTTTTTATTTAACCACGAAAAAAATTACATAAATCAAAATTTATTGAAGGCGTCTCTTTTTAAGTGTGAACAACAAGCTGACGACTTTTATAACTGTACTTCAATGTGAAAGTTTCTTAATAGTAATTAAAAAACTTTTATTGAAGGCAATTAATAAACAATGAAACATTGACCAATCTGTCGTTAAATAAATAATGAACTTACAACCGCTTTATATTCAATATAAAAAAAATAATAACTTAGAAATTTGTGAAAATTATTTATATTAA
>JABUQX010102906.1:0-12500 GCA_015478945.1 Trachelipus rathkii | reverse complement strand
TAATATAATATATATGATATATAATATTATTTTATTCGAGGTATATATTTCATTTCGCCGCAGATAAGGAGATAGAGTTATTGCGCTTTAAACACAGCTGCGGGGCGGCCACTGCTTGGCAGAGAAAAAACGGCCTGGTACGGCAGGGAATTTATTTGCGCTCCTTGCTCGGGCGCACGCGGCGGGCGGAACGCGGAAATATTGCGCCTGCGGGCGCACGCGGCGGGCGGGGACGCCGCGGGACGCACCAGCGGGTGCGGGTGCGGGTTGGCTGCCTTTGGGGGTGGGGCTCATGCTGAGCCCTGTTGGTTAGCTTATGAATCTAGTGAATTATTATTATCTATTCTAGTGAAAAATAAATAATTATTCCTCAATGTATGTTTTATTATTAAATATGATTATTACACTTTAGAAGATAGATCTTAAAACACTTTTAATAGACAATTACATAACGTCTTGGTGCACCGTTGACACACCGGCCCTTAACACGCTAACAAAAACATCGAGAGTGACTATTGATTTATAAAATGAGTTTGGGCTTCACCTATAAACAAGTATTTAACTCTAAAAAACCACTACACCTGTGCTTCACTATACAATACTTTATAAAGGACAACAAAGTTAATATATTTTCAAAAGACGTACCTTAAAATAATCCTCGACCAATCACATACGAGGTCAAATAGAGATAAGGTATAAGGATTACCCCCACCAATCACAAGTAAGGAAAACATTCCTTTTTTACACTAGGCGACCCGCTAAAGGATCTTACCGATTCCAACATGTTTTCAGTTGAATATCTATATGTAACACAACTTTATTATTAATCTCACAATGAATTACGTTGACACATATAAACAAAGGGAGAGAATAGACCTCTTGATCCTGGTATTACGGATTAAAATTAGCCCGTACAAAAGGCTTGGATGCCTAAACTTTAGGCCCTCTATATTATTTAGGGCCTAATCGTCTTCAGTTCTATGTGCAACCACATTTTACAGATTACACTAAACATAGACGTTTCCAGTTCTCGAAATATTATTTGACTGGATATAGCATTTAGGCTTAACATCGCTCCCGGGCTTTTGGTACAAAAAGGGATGTATGCCTGAAATTAGTAGACCTTACATAATGCTTAAGTATTACTTTTTTTTCAACAACACTCATTTTACAGGACTTGTATATGAGTGGTCAGTTTCGTATCTGTAAGCAGTGCGGCTTCAACAACGCTCTCGTTACTGTGTCTTTCTCGTGATGGTTTGGTCAATACTCTCTACCAATAGCATGAGAGTGAATAAATAAATAAACTAATCAATATGACTCTTAACTCGACTCTTATTTTTCCAAAGAAATAAAAGGCCCTCATGTGACGTGATATTTCTTAGTTATATCATTCGGACGTGGTTCTGAAGAGGAATAATTCTTAATAAGAATGTATAAGTGATAATTGTTAATTTTGTAAATTACAGAGAACTGATATGAATGAATTTTACAAGTTTTAATCTAATATTTAACATGGTTATGTTAGCAGAGAAGAACCCGTATTTATGGTTTTCTCGCTCTTTAGGAAATTTTCGGGTTGAGGTTTTATACTTTATTACAGTGAGGGCTAACATAGAATGATGAATTAAAAGCAGTTTTAAGTTGTGGCCTAGAAAACAAAAACGTGGCATAGCTTGATGTAGAGGGGTGCTAGGGGCTGGCCTACTGATTTACTGATTATATTGCTTTAAGGTACGAATTAAAATATGTGTTCCTTAAGGTCAAAATTTGCATTTAATGAATTCTTAGTATAATAAGACACATTTAAAACTATCTTATAGTGATTATATGTATAAAATTTTATATAAACAAAAAGTATTAACAGTTAATAATAAATTCTTTGTTTAAAGATAATGATTGCAATGATTTATTATAGAAGTTTTTAAGAAACTTTGAAATAATTTTAGTTTATATTTGATATGCAGTTTATGGCACACATCAAGTTGGCTCTAACTTATCTCAAAAGTGTCGTGTGCTCTTTTAACTTTAAAACATCACAATATTGTGTTTAATGATATTTTTATACGGCTCCTTACTACATCTTGTGTTGTAAGCTTGAGTTGTGTCGTGGCTGTGTGTTGTACTTGTTGTGATAGTGTGGTGTGTGTTCTAGCATTCTTTCGTGTTTAATGTTTCGGTTCTGTACAATGCTTGTGTGCGAGTTGTAAGTATAATCTGTTGTGTGTATTGTAATGGATAATGCTCGTGGTGAAGCGCTGCTCTTCTATGCTCGTTAGGTAAATCTGTGTGTCTGTCAATTAGTGAGAGTTATGTAAATCTGTGGTGTGAGTGTGCTCTTCAAGTGGGTGCAATATATTGTAAGTGTCATAGTGAATCGTTGTGCTTATTTCATACAGCTATACTCATTTTGTGAATTGTGCTCGTTACGTATTAAGTCTGTAATAGTTAGTGTGTGGGTCTTATTACCGTGCATACGTGCTCATCATAAAGTGTATACTGTTATATAAACTCAAGTCGCTCCTCATCGAGCCATGCTCTCAATGCTCTCAGGATGTCTATGAATGTTGCCTGTTCGAGAATCCATAAGTTGTTTCATTAGTGTAATCTGCAAACTCGATTTTAAATTTCTGCTGGCCTTTAATAGCTTTTTTGTTTACAGTTGTGTGTGTAGTGTGGAGATGTTGCCTCTCGTTGCTGTCTTAATGTCTTTCCGATGTGTGTATTCTCTGTTCTTAGAAAGAATTTGCTGTGGGGTCGGTTCTCAACCTTGTGAAAATTCAATTCTTTTAAGTAAACCAAACTTCTACAAATTCTCACCTCTCGTTAAATCAGATACCTTTCTATTTTTACCCTATCTCTTTTGTATCGTTTTCGTTGCTCGCGTCTCTCTGTTGACCATTTAAACATCTCTTGGCTATTCAAAGCTAGGATGAGAGTACTCTCGCATAAAATAAGATGTGTGTGTGCTCTGGGAAACCTTTTCAACAATTCACGAAATGTGGGTGCTAAGTCCATACAACAGGCAATTGAAAGATAAGAAGTGAACCACTTGACTTTCAACAAGGAAACTGGGAACTTATTAATAAAAATAAGTGTAATAAACTCTAATTAAATTAAGAATACTGAATAAATAAACAAAGTACACTCAATACATAATATAATTTAATACAATTAGTGTCTCATGATAACTTTAGACAATATACAAGAAAGTCATTCTGCACCATTAGATTATAAAAAGAGATACTGTTATATATGCTTCTCAATATCTGGAGGAGTAAATATATGAGTTTAAAAGCAGTGGTAAGAGCATACATGAGGTGTGTTTATACAACCCACGGGCTATGTAAATGCAGAAAGTTAATTTAGCGAGACCAAGTGAAAGCAGAAAGTCTTGGATAGCAGTTAAAACTCTGTCAGATATAAGTGCAGTTAAAAAGACCTCGAGTATAAAAGCACGTTAAAGTGACAAATAGTATAATACTATAGAGAGATGTACTTCCATCAGACTAATCCCTGTTCCGCTCCTCTCTATGCTTTTTACGCGGGCGCGAATGTTGTGTTAACACTTTACCCCTCTCTATTGTGAGTCTACTGATTTACTGCTTTAGGGGCAAATTGTAATGTTAATAGCGAATAGTGTGAGTTATTGATTAAAGCAGGTAAAGAACACATATATCAGACTTCTTAATCAGCGCTACCACGCCTTTATAAAACCTCGGAGCGCTCCTAACTGCAGCAAAACCATGTTTTACAAGTACAGATAAAGGAGCAGCAGTAGAAACAATGACACTAGTACATTACGTCGTGAACTCCCCCCACTAGGTAGTTTATATGCTTAGATATGGGGTAATCACCTTCATACATTCTCGTGAATCTCTCAGGCTGATTTACTAGGTCTTTCGTGTCTTATGCTCATGTAATTGTTGAAGTAGACATATGGCTGTGATATGCTTAATAAGCCCTAGTAACCAACACCACGTAATAGTTAAGACTGGAAGCTATAACATCATCCATATTTCGTTCTAGGTGATACAAGCTGCTGAATTTAAGTCTACACACATGCAAAAGTTTAAGTAACAACAGCGGGTTATTAATATGACTTACTGTACATTTACATAGACCTCTGGGCATGCAGCTAACCCCCCTTACTAGGTTCTCGTAGGTAACACCATACTGAAATTGATACTGATTTAGTCTGAGTTAAGGTTCTGCTAAAGTATATGCTTTTTAATAAAATTTCGTACAAATTTAGAAAATAAAATTTAATATATTTCAGGCACTCTGGTTTTTTTCGTCTTACATTGCAATTTTTAAATAATTTATAAATTAAAAAGTTATAAATTAAAATATAAAAGATGTCTGTAATGAGTTACAGTTTTTAGGCTTCGCGAAAATGTTTTTAATAAAAATGTGTTTACAGTCAACACCTCAACCATCCTACTAAGTGAGGCGCTTAACATTGAGCCACTTGGAAGGGGGGAAAGTCCGCTATAGGGTTGTGTCATAACGTAAAAAAAATAGAGAAGAGTAGAATAGAAAATTTATATCTGGTGCAATGAATAACGTGTGTAAATGTTAAGTGTATAAGTGCTAAGTTCTCTATAGTGAAATGTGTTTGAATATAAGTGGTAATTGTACTGTCCGCTTACATTCGTACGAGCCGTGTGATAACGCGTGTGTTGTGTATGTGTTGTATTGAATTAACGGCAGTTAATTTTTTTGTAAACGATAAGAATTAACGTATCGCGTTAAGACTGTGTTGTTGTGTGCTCATTGTATGTGTGTAGACTCGCTCGCTGCTGTGCTTCCCACCTTTCGTGTATGATGTGTAGTGTTTATATATAAGTGTGTGTGTGATGTGTGAGTTTGTGACCGCTTTGTGTATATAAAATGTTTATAAATGTTAAAGTTTACTTATGCTGAGATAGAATGCTCATATAGTACTGTCATAGTGAATGTTTGTATAAGTGATAATGGTGTATACGGTCAGTTCAATAGTGAATAGATGTGTATAGTGTTGTTGTGTTTGTGTGTGTGATATTATGTTGATGTATGTGTGTATATTATATAATACTGTATGTGTTCCTGCTGAGATGGAAATAAGTTAGGATAGATCCATTATACAGAGTATCATATATATCTGAGGTCACCTACAGTAGAGTGTCCTCAAAGTGAGGTGAGTGTCTACGCTCGAACGTCCCTGAGCGCAAAGGCCTAGTACGCGCAGAGTTCAGTTACCTGTATACATGAGCATCAAGGCTCTACCGCCTGCGCAAAGAAGTAGCCTCACCGATCACTTTGCGAGTGTAGGAATTTGGTATCAAGTGAGTGCGATATATTAATATATATAATATAGTATATTAATTATTATATGTGTAGGAGTGAGTATTATAGTGTGCAGGTTAGTAGGATAATAGGTGAAGGCTGTTTATATATGAGTGTAGCTAGGTATAGATAGGATGTATCGTACTAAGGCGGTTAAGTGTATTAGGTTATGGATTTAGTGTTAGTGAGTGTTAGGTATAGGTTGGTTGATAGGTATGTTATAAGTGATTAGGTTATAGGATATAGTTAGGTTAGGTTGGTTTAGGTCAGGTTCGGTATAGGTTAGGTTAGTTAGCGTTAGGTTAGTTTAGGGCAGGTAGGTTAGGTGCAGGTGTAGGATAGGTGTAGGCTGCTATAGGTATTAGTAAAGGTAAAAACCGTGAGCTCAAAGTAGTAGTACTAGCCGAAATATCATGGTCTAAATAAGGTTTAAATATATATATATATATATATATACATATATATATATTCATATAAATATAAAATCTATATATATATAAATAATATATATATTATATATTAATATTAATATATATATAGTAATAATATATATATATTATATATATATATAATATATTAATATATATATATATATAATATTTATATATATTAATATTATAAACAGAAAACTACTAATATAGCATTATATATATAAACTTGCAGGCAAAATATTTAACGCTAATTCACGCCTTATATAATATAATTTAAAACGTCTGTTCAACTATTCATATAGGGATAATGTAATAGTATTAATTAGCTGGCGTATTTAGGTTATTATATTTGGATAGTACATTACTCTTGTACTCAGTGAGGAGTGTATTTGCACTATAATAGTGTTATACGAATGCTATCTATAATACACGTATATAATATATATATTGTAATGAGATACCCATGAGTGTATATCTGTTAGGATATTAATATGGCATATAAATTAAATAATACGTAAAAATAATAATATATTATATATATATATATACTGTCCAACGTTCCCGCTTTAACTTTGTGATTCTAGTTGCATCGGCCACGTGGTACTCTCTCCTCTCTTCTCTCTCTCTCTCTCTCGTGCGATCTCATCTCTCGTCTCTTTTGTTAATTTCTCTCATTATCGTCTCTCTCATCATCATCATACTATCTCTACTCTCTCCTCTCTCTACTCAGCCGCTCTAGTCTTAACTGTGAGATTGCGCAGGCAGCAATTAAAGTTTGTGATCGTAAAAAGCCAGCGTGTTAGGATCTATATTATAATGGGTGTGTCCCTACCTCTGTATGTCATAAGGTATCTATTACCTTTCTCATACATAACTTACCTCCAAATGATACTGATACTCTATGAATATATCTTATATACTATAGGCCTACATTGATTACTGACAATAAATGATCTTGGTATATGAGTCTTCTCTGCGGAAGTTGTTCAGAGAAAAGCGTTATTTTGCTATATTCTCTATCACTTGATTATATCAATATATATATTATATATATATATATATATTATATAGTATCGTTGGAACTCGTATGAGTATATAACTCACAGTAGTGAAATGTTAAATAAATTCGGATAGGGTTAAGTCATACAGAGATATAACTATTGTTCTAGGTTAGCCCCTCTGTGAGTGACACAAACATAATCTTCTATCTATAATACTAGGATAAATATAAATCTCAAATATTTGTAGTATTATTATTTATATTTAAAAAATATGTCGCTCGTGAGATTACTTTACTACATGAACTTTGAAAAAGCTATTGCACAATGGAGTTCTAACTTGCAAGTTGCCTATGTTCTCTACCTAGTTGAATTATGTGATTATTGGGAAGATTTAAGTAGGCGGTAATGCCGGAGATTTGGTGAAAAAACTCGCGAATTCCAGACCTCTTTTATCTGTTAGAATCCCTGTCTCAGTTGTGCCAGCCTTGTCATGGCTGAAGATGTAGTAGTGTCACTTAGTGTCGAGATCTGTAAGAAATTATAGATTACATTGCAGGATCCTGCCATGTTTGATGAAACAATAATTCCTTTACAATATTTTAAAAAAAGCCCAAATATAATTCCTTTTGCATAAAAGCGTATTATGATAAGTATAAGTAATATAACTAGATATAAAATTAGTGGTACGCTACATATGTTATATAAGGATACTAGCGAAAAGGCTATACACTTATATTTAACGTCTTTGAGATGATGAATGTACTTCTTCATAGTATACCTTTATCTATAATGAGTCACGTTATAGTCAGTACTCTCTAGCTCTAACGATATAATTTAGCTCATATGCCGTATATATTATATATAATAATATATATTATATACTAATATTAGTGAAGAATGAATGTCTTGAAAAATAGTATGTGCCTCCTGTTACGCCGACGGAATCAAGTACCAAATGATTTCAAGTCACTGACACCAGCTACTCTCTAATAAAATACGGGAGTCACCTCGGTCGCGCTTAATAGTTCTAAAATGGTGAATTAATACTAGAAACAACTCGCACGATAATAGATTACTTTTCGACGCTGTGTTTCAACGTAACTCCAAAATATTGTCTGACCAGATATACCTATACTGTAGCATCCACGTATGCTGTAAGATACACAGTGCTGTATAAGCTACCCACTGGGTTCACTGTCACTCTATAACTTAGCGGTTTTCTTTCTGCGTGTTCTTTGACTACGAATGCCGGGACATGGACTCCGCGGAGATTTGTTTAAAAACCGTGACGATGGGGCGTGGACGATGACAATTGTGTTATAGCGAGTCACCCAGATACATCGACATCGCTGTCTCTGAAGTAATTTAATAAGCTTACTGCTCATACCCGACGCATGATGTACACACAAACGCTTTATACACACAAAATAGCGGCGCAATGAGTCGAATGCAGACAAGTGTGCCATTGAGTGCATTACAAGAAAACACATACAGAAATAATATATGGTACTACATCCAAAACCGTACATAATCATAAGATACAATATAAACAATATATAACATCACATAAGAAATAAAACAGCAAATAAACTTAGAGAATAATATAGTCTCAGAGTACTACCTCAAAACATGGAGATACCTGTGTAAATATAGAGTCTTATAAAGCATGTATATTATAGAAAACACCATGAATCGGATAGCTGAGATGTCTCAACATAGCCAGACTAGTGGCGCAGCAACATAAGTACTGTAGCGACTGTGCTTCACATCAGTCTCGGCTTCATCGCAGTGGTAACAGTTCCCTGACCGACTCTCGTACTATGACGTGCTTCCGCTGACACCTAGACTCTACCTGGATCTGTGACTTCACACCAGCTGCGACACATTCTCTCGAACACATAGCGGTGTCTCAGAAATCCTTGGTTTAATCTCCTACGTTTGCAGATCGCCCCATCTGCAACTCACTGCGTGTACAGATGAGGTCTCCCACTCAAAAAACCATTATCGATCCAGTGTTAATATAATAACGTGCCATTGGGCAGCCTCTCGATACCTCTCTCTTTCTGTTTATTTCATGGACTGTACCTAACCCTTCTTGCCATCATCTGTAGCTCCACAGGGCTCTAACTTCTTGTCAATTGTATGCCCACGTACACTATACATACAGTTGAAATTAACCAAGAGACATAAACAGCAGTCGCGCGTTTGTCCTTCACGTCTCCTGCTAATTGTAGAGTTTATGAAGACTCCGAGAGATACTCCCTCTGTCTCTCTCTTCAACTTCATTTATTGCATATCAGCTACTATATAGGCGGGGATATCTCTTCAGTCTGTCAGTATATCGGATTGCGTGTTGTCATATATACACATTACGCACGCAAATTTAAGTAGTCCATCTACATTAGCACCAACACCATATTGCTCACGTATGCACATACTGCTCCTAATAAGCACTGCTCTCGAAGTTCACATGAGAGAGTTAATTGCATCATCATAGACAGTCTCAATAGCTTGCTGCAAATTACGCGCTCGTCCTCATAATAACAATTCACATGACCATATATGATATTACTTACGTATGCTTCTCATTAACTTTCTCAGTCATTTGTTTCAATGTAATGATATATTGATATCACGACGACAGTCCTCTCTACTGCTGACTTATAAATATCTCAGACACACAATATCGTGTCTCTGCCAGATACTCAGTCCCTCAGTCACTCGATCACTCTTTTCGTACCAATAATACCAGCTATATATTTAATATAACTAATAAAACTAATTCCCTATATAATTCTTTAACAGTTACCTTATCCCTATTTACACCTTATCAAAAGTATTATTGGTACTATTACTGCTTCTCCTCAATCCCCTCCGGAATATATACCTACCATAAACGCTTGTGTACACCATACTTTCCAATTTCCAATTCAATCACCATCTCGCTCACCGTATCTATTAGGTCATTATATTCCACTAGAATTTGAATCTATATCCCCAGTAATTTATCATACTATCACCCTACATAGAATTTTTACCGTTCTTTTAAACTTTTTACTCACTCTACCCATTACTTTCTCCTTTACTTATACTAATTGACCTCATCCCCAAAAATACCTATTCCTGAGGTAGACCATTCATCATCTTGAGAAATGAAACTCATTCAAAGATGGAAACATTTACTACTAATATGCTATGCCAGATTTCAAAATGTTCCCTCCATAAACCGATTTTTTTTATACACCATTTATCAGTGCTCAGAAATATAAGTACCTAATCACATTCCTTATATCATTACTCATTAAGCAGATTCCCCCTATTATTCTCTAATTTATTAACTCCTTCTCAAGAAGAGCATCCTACTCCTTTGTTTAGTACTTTATTCATCCTACCTTCCAACCTGTCTATTTATTCTACACTTTAATTTCTCATGGCTATGTGATTTGTTTGAAAAATGACAATTGAAATCCCTTAAAAGCTCTTCCTGTATAATTAGCTAAATCATCTTACTTGTGTAATAACCAATCCATTGGTATTTTATATAGTAAGTACTATTTCTCTCAAACTCAGCGCTTTCTTTATATTCTTCTTTAACCGCTTTGCATCACCTCTTCATTCACTCAAAGTAGAAAGCTCTTTAAGAAACGAACCTCAATCATCAATCCTATCTAGCACGTACTACCACATTACTTATCTCTTTGCCAGTACTAACAACCGCTACCTTCATTTTTGCCTTCAGATTAGTTCATATGCTCAGTTTCATCTTATTCATATTCAACTGATTTAATTGACAAGCTCTATTCTTATAATACTGATCTTTATACTCTTTGTTCTATACTATCTAAACATTCTCACTCTTTTAGGAATGTGTGGCTACCCTACTCTACACTTCACTTGATCACCTATACTCTCTTCCGAGAGTCTTTCAAGGGCGCTACGACTCGACACCAAAAAAGTTTAGTGTAAACGCGTATACGCTCTGGTACACATATGAACATCTAGAATCATAGGATCTCTCTGATACTCTAATCACCATATATCTAATCGCCTACAAAACTCACTGATTTAGTATATCTTTTAGAGACACCCGACCTATCTCTCTACACACATCATTACGCAGTGACCCGCAACACAATTATCATATCTCATTGCTGCTCTCTCTCTCTCGCGTACATCTATATACTTTCGTACTCCCTCTCTCTCTCTCTCTCTCTTCATCTCTCTCATCTCTCTCTCTTCATCTCTCTCTCTCTCTATCTCTCTCTACTCATCCGGCTTATATATATAACCCTGCTACTTCGCACTGCTCCTGAATGAGAAATCTTGGGAACAAAGTGATGCGTACACACTATAGTGCTATGTTCATAGTCTATGTTTGGTGAGGATCGTGGCTTGTACAATATTGCCAGATAAAATCCCGACAATTTTTTAGGGCAAACATCATCAGATGGTTTGACTCCGGTCTCAGTTCGATTATACATCCCGCCATACTCTAAACTAACAAATATCATCATTATAGAGAGACGTCATGAATGATTGGTTCTGCCTGATACTTACTCCTCTATATATATATATAATATCATTCAGCGACTCCAACTACCCCCTATTATTTAAAGAGCTATATATATACCACTCGTATAACTCGATAATATATATAAGTATAAACGGCAATTTAATGATATAACATCAATATAAATATACACACTCCTTTAGTCAAATGAATGCTTTATGTAAACAGATTTTATGTAATTGACAGATAATCTTAATGTTAAGACTCTCTCATTTGCTCAAGTGGGCCATTACTCATGATTAACACTTTCCGACAACACACAACGGACAGTGCCTCAAAGTATAAAAATTAATATGCAAACACGGGACACTATATAAGCTCAACCTCATAACTGTCATATGCTGCTGTATTGACACATCCTTGCATGTACTGCGTCCTACAATTTCTTCACAACACGTCAACTTATTTATCATAATAAGGTTAATGAAGACTAATCGAAAATGTTATCCGATACATTTTCTGACTCTCGTCGTGTATATACTATATCATGTGTATATATATATATATATATTATATTATTATAATTATATATATATATATATATATATATATATATATATATATATATATTATATATATATATATATACTATATATATATATATATATATATATATATATATATATATATATATATATATATATATATATATTATATATATATATATATATATTTTATATATATATATATATATATATAATAAATATATAATATATATATATATTAAATATATATAATTATATATATAAATATATAATAATATATATTATATATATGTATATATATATATATAGTATTATTAAATATATATTAATATTATATATACAATATTATATATATAATATATAATATATATATATATTAAATATATTATATATTAATATATTATATATATTATATCATATCAATATATATATAGTAAGATGTCATTATTTATATATACCTCTTCTAGCCATTTTACGTATTCTTTCTAGTGAATATTGTATTATATCAATATTTCCCGACTTACACTTATCACTGATATACATAATAAAATACATTCGTATATATATAGGTATATATCTATAAGCACATTCTCGCTGACAATATTGGTTTTTGAGATTGGTGTCCTGAAAGAAGCATTATTATTAAATATATTGCCTCTCTATGAAATCTCCCATCTTTCAGCCC
>JABUQX010102905.1:0-25216 GCA_015478945.1 Trachelipus rathkii | reverse complement strand
CGTTCCTTTCATCAACATAATCCTAAAATATTAAACTCGACACTTGTTCCAGTTCTCACCATCTAACATAATTCACACCGAGGACTGTCCACTCACAACAGTAACCTTACTCTTATCTACGTTACTTTCCAACCCTCTCCTTTTACACACCCTGCCAAATATCTCTACCAATCGCCTCAATCTCTTAGATTCACCACACAAAACCAAATCATCCGCATATAATATGTAGGGCACCTCCACTCTTCCATGCTCCATCATTCTAATACCACCTCCTGCCACCCCTCACCTCTAATTCTTTCATAATCCAATCATATACAAGTTGAATAACCAAGGAACATAACACATCCCTGCCAACTCGCTATTAATATTTAAACCAATCACTTTCGCCACCATTATTTTCAACTAACACCTGCCATAAAGCTCCCTATTAATCCTATCAACAACCTGTTGCAAATCCATAAAAACCAAAATACAATTATTTCTCTTCTTCCTCATTTTCTCAATCATTGTTTCAATGTAAAGATTTGATCCACACATCCTCTGCCACTCTTAAACGCACCTTGTTCTTCACCAATCAGTCCTTCAGTCACTGGAAGCACTCTTTCGACCAAAACACCAGCATATATATATATCTTCCCTACAACACTCAATAAAACTATTCGCCTAGTTTCTACAGTTCTCCTTATTCCCCCTACCCTTAATAGTTACCCTTATCTCTCCTCCAATCCCTCGGAACTATACCCTCCATAAACGCTTTGTTACATAAATTCCAAATCCAATCAATCATCATCTCTCCTCCGTTCTTGATCATTTCACCAGTAATTTCATCTATACCTACAGATTTACCATTTTTTAACTTTCTCACTCTACCCATTACCTCCTTACTAATGACCTCATCCCCAAAATATCTATTCCTTCTTGCACCATCAAACCCACACACATTCACCATCACCTCATTACTGCCAATGTTATACAGATTTTGCGGTGTTCCTTCCACACTCCCCTCACATCCATTTCATCTGTTACGAAAGCACCATCCCTATTCATTATTCTAAGCAGATTCCCCATATTCTCATCCTTCCAGAAGAGCTTCCTTTTCCTTGTAAGTCACCATTCATCCTCTTTCCAAACTTTCATTTAGCTCATTTTTTCTTCTACGTATGCACCTTTTAGTATTTATTTTTTCCTTATGTAATTCTAAATATATATATATATCTTTATTTCTTTCTTTATCTTCCTTTATTTTCCCAAGAATGGGAGTAAGGTGCGTGACGAACATCGGAAAAGAAAAGCAGTGGAAGAGCATGACATAAGTCGAAAAGAAAGCCCAGCCTTACCGCCCCCTCAGTACCATTAATTAGCGAGAACTCAATCCAGTCAGAAAATCCACCTAAAGCTTCATGGACAGCGATGACCCTCACTATGGTAATCTCAGTGTTAAGGGTTCATCCTTGGCCCCAGTGGGCCACAACCATACCCCCTCACAATCCCCCGCCAGTCACCTCTCCTGTTATACACCTTTCTTCTCGCCTCTACCAAACTCATTTCTCTAATTCAGACATTCGTTCACCGACTCATCCACTTTCTCTTCGGTCTCCAGCTGGTCGATTCCCAACCATTCCCAGCATACCGCTTAACCAACCGACATATCATCATCCTTCCACATGACCAAAGCATCTCAACATACTTCATTTTCTCTCATACCCCTTCTTCACACCACAACACTCTCTAATAAGTTTCATTCCTCATTTTATTAATTTCTTCTCACACCTAGCATAGCCCCTAAAGATCTGTCCATCTGAACCACATTGAACTTTTAGATCTATACTTCTTATTCCAGACCATATGTCTCACTACCATACAAAAACACAGGTAACAAGCATACCCTCAGTAAGACTCTAGCGCACTCAAGACTTAGTCCCTTTACATTCACCAAACGATTTAATTGCACCACCACCTTTCCTGCCATTCCACAAATTCCTACTACACTCTGCACATCCTTCCCTTCTCATCCAACACATACCCTAAATATTTAAACTCAGGACACTGCTCCAGCTGCTCACCATCTAATAAAACTTCACCACTGAGGACTGTCCTCATCACAACCATAAACCTACTCTTATCTACGATTTACTTCAAACCCCTCCTTACACACCCTGCCAAATCCTCTACAATCCTCTTAAACTCTCTTCAGATTCGCCACCACAAACCAAAATCATCCGCATATAATAGTAGGCACCCTCCACTCATCTCCATTTCTCATCATTCTAACACCATTATCTGCCATCCCCACCTCGGAATTCTTTCATAACCCCATCCATATACAAAATGAATAACCAAGAGACAACACAACCCTGTCTCACTCCGCTATTAATCCTAACCATCACCATTACACCATTTATTCTTACACAACGCTTCACTATCGTCAATACATACTTTTGATTCCATTCAGAAGCCTGACCACCAACACCATATATCACTAATTACTGCCATAAAGCTTCCTATTAAACCTATCATACGCCTGTTGTAAACCCAATAAAAACCTAAATATAATTTATTCTTCTCTCCCTCATTTTCTTAATCATTTGTTTCAACTAAAGATTATCCACAATCCTCTACACTCCTAAACGCACCTTGTTCTTCACCAATTCAAGCCCCTCGTCACTCGACGCACTCTTTCCGACTAAAATACCAGCATACCTTCACAAACACTCAATAAACTTATTCCCTATAATTTCTACAGTTCCCCTTTTTCTCCTTACCCTTATATAAGGGTATACTACCGCTCTCCTCCAATCCCTTGAACTATACCCTCCATAAACGCTTTATTACACAAACTCCAAATCCAATCAATCACCTCTCGCCTCCCTCTTGATCATTTTCACTGTAATTTCATCGTATTACCTGCAGAATTTACCATTCTGTCAAATCTTTTCTCACTCTACCCATTACCCTCCTCACTTACTAATAACCTCATCCCCAAAATAACCTATTCCTTCTTTGCACCATCAAACACAGCACACATTCACTAACACCTCATCATGAACCGTTAATATTGTGCAGATTTTCGAAGTGTTCTTCCACACTCCCCTTCACATCCATTTCATCAGTTACAAAAAGCACCATCCCTATTTCATTATTCTAAGCAGATTCCCCTTATTCTCATTCTTGAACCTTTCGCGCTTCCTTTCAGAAGAGCTTCCTCTTCCCCTTGTATGTCCTCATTCATCCTCCTTCCCAAAACTGTTCATTACCTCTTGTTTTCTCCTACGTAGCACCTTTTTAGTATTTCTTTTTTGCCTTCCTTATATTAATTCCAAGCATCTTTCTTTGAAACTTCATCATTTGCTTTTATGGATTTCAACCACGCTTCTTTTTACCTTTAACCGCTTTTCATCACCTCTCATTCCACCATTCGCTGTTACATTCTTACTTCTCTACTTTAGCACATCCACACACTTCCTTTGCACTACTACAATTGCTTCCTTCATTTGCCCCCAGATTTGTTCAGTATCAGCTCGTTCACATTCAACCGATTTACTCACGAACGCTCTTACATACTTATCCTTATTGTCTTGTTCACTTAACTTCTCACTCTTAATTTTACCTACTTCCTTTCGTATCACCTTCCTCTCCATCCAAGCCCCCACTAACTTAATTTTACACAGAACAATATAATGATCCGATGAATCCCATTCTTATATATATATAATACCGATATATATATATATAATATATATATATATATATATATATATATATATATATTCTCTGTATATATATTTTTAATTTATTATATATATATATATAATATTATATATATATATATAATTATATATATATATATATATTATATATATTATATATATATAATATATATGTAGGTAGAAAAAACATATAATAAATATATATATATATATAATATATATATATATATATATATATATATAAAATTAACAGGTCTCAGCAAGTGCATGGTTCACCAGACTTGCAAACGGTGCCAAGAACATATAGGATGTGGCTGGTGTGACGATGGGTCTACCACTGGCACAGGAATTTGTTTGGAAGGTGGTCAGTCTGGCCCAATAGATCCCACCAATAACACATTGGAGTTGAAGAAGTGCCCCAATCCACAATGGTTTTTTACTTCATGCCCTGGTAAGTTATTATTTAATAGTTATAATTGGGGGTGAATTAACACAACGATAATATTTTAAAATCATGAAAAACTGCCACTGACTGAAATGATGAAAATGTCATTTAGTCTATCTGGTTTCCTTAAAGGACATAGAGGCATTTGGGTAGAAGTTAGGTCTGGCACTCTATAGAAACTGCGAATAACAAAATAAACGTAATACGCATTAGAGAAATCCATAGGAACCTTTTGAGAAGCACTTTTATACAATAAAAATAACCAAACTCTTAAAAATTTAGCTATATATCGAAAGACTGATATATCGATATATTTTTAGACTGAATCATGGATATCAAAATCAATATTCAATAAATATTGATATGTAGGGGAGTAAGTTCCACGGCACTCACTGGTCTCCGGTCCCCGTAGACATATATTCGTGTGCCATTCTTTCAAAATATATTTTTATATCACTGTATCAACATTCAAAATGTCACTCTCCATGTTCGATAGTAGGTATGACTTTTTATAGTAAAAATAACTTTTCCGAGGTTCATTAAGCTTTTTATAATGTGTTTGTTTATTTTGTGATCGTAGTCTCTATATCAATTTCGATTCTTTAATATGTCTAAGTAAAGTTTTTTTTTTTTTTTTTTTTTTTTAACTTTTGCGTCAAAATAAATAATAGTATGAGAGATAGATACAGCTTTATATTGTTATACTGTATTAAACGTCTGTATTTCCCTTTAAACTGTCTGAATCCTAGACTTTTGACAAACGATATATCTCACTGTATTGTAGTACGAGAGTTACACTTAATTGTGATAACATTGAAACCACTTTTGCATGGGTTATTTTAAGACTATTATTTGCTTAACTTTATTATTATTGATGAATTAAGTGTTCCATGTTGTAAATATAAGTGAACGAGTATCTACAAAAATACAGCTAGAAGAGACTTATAGAAGTTTACTAATAGTTGTAATAGTAGTAGTTTCAACTACCGCGTTATTAAGTCCTAAAGGAGAAAGAACTAGCGTTAAGAAAATCTTTAAGAATAGATGAAATATTTAGTTTGTGCCTTGGTCAGGTCAGTTTACAAGTGAAACGTTTCATACAGAACCCAGTTTAAGAAATTCTATGGATGAGAATGTTAGTAAGGCAAAGTATTTAATAGGTGAATATATTTGTCCTATTATTCAAGACAGAAATGGTTTGATGGGAGATGAACTTCATTACGATCATCCACAAATTTTCTTTTTAAGTGCATGTTATTGAAATATATAACTTTAGAGTTCTACTCATAAATTAATGACCTATAGTTTCCTTTCAGCTCCTAGTTTTATTATTATTATCTTTCAGCTTGCAACTGCAATGGTCACAGTCATTGTCGCAATGATACCGTCTGCATTCAGCCTTGTGCCAATAATACTCACGGACCTCACTGCGGGAAATGCAAAACTTCATTTTTTGGGAAGCCAATCAATGGAGGACTTTGTAAACGTATGTATCTATTTCCTAATCTCTTCACACTCGGTTCTCTTTTTATTATTATTACAGCGTGCCCCCTCAATATTCGCAGGTGTTACAGAGTCAGGACCTAAACTATTATGTCGAGGCCACAGACCATGTTTATAACACTTACAAAAAGTAGCATAGAGCACTTTGCTCAGCAGTATGTTTAATAAATTTAAAATTACAGTACTCAATAAGGTTGGTCTAGCACGGTAATTTTTCGCACCGCAATGCACCGGTGCTTCGGCCAAGCCTAGTATCAATCATTAACTTTGTACAGATAATAATGAAACAACCATTCTGACCCACAGTTCTTGCTGTAAAAGCTGTGACTTGCAGTAAGCGCCCTGCACTCAACCAATCTGTTTTTTATTATTTTTTTTATCAGTTTTCTTTATGTAGTAAGATTTTCAGCATTATTATTTTTGAAAAGCTCCAAAAAATACTTGCGAATATGGAATGCAAACTTTATTATTATTATTATTATTATTATTATTATTATTATTATTATTATTATTATTATTATTATTATTATTATTATTATTATTATTATTATTATTATTATTATTATTATTATTATTATTATTATTATTATTATTATTATTATTATTATTATTATAGCCTGTCAGTGTAATAATCATGGAGTCACATGCGAGCATGAGACAGGAGTCTGTCATTGTCATACGAAGGGGGTTACTGGAGATCATTGCGAGCGTTGTGATACACAAAATAATTATTACGGAGAACCTTTGAAAGGATCTTGTTTTTGTGAGTGGTTTATTACTTATTTCTAGTTATTATTATTATTAGTAGTAGTAGTATTGTTTTATTGAATTATAATTTCTCTTCCGCTTATCAAACCACTAAACTCTTTTTCCCTATACCTACTCTGCTATTCTATTTTTACGGGCAAATAAATAGTTCCCCTATTCCATTTTTGACATATAAATCATCCCATCGTCCAGCTGTTAAACTTACACGTAGAAATAAAAAACGGCTTTCCCTATGTCAACGTTTCTCAATCGCCGGTCCCCGAAGAAATTTAGCCTATCTATAGGTGCAAATTTGCAATTAACCATTGGTGTAATTGTAGTGGAGAATTAACTTTGTAATCATTAAACTTGGTATGCTTATTTTCTTATTATTACATACATACATACTTTATAACAGGCGTATGATAGGGTTAATAGGGAAGCTCTATGGCAGGAGTTAGTGATATATGGTGTTGGTGGTAGGCTTCTGAATAGAATCAAAAGTATGGTTATGACGATAGTGAAGCTGTTTTGTAGAAATAAATGTGTCAAGGTGATTGTTTAGTATTAATAGCGGAGACAGGGATGTGGATTCTTTAATATTCTGGTTATTTTCATGTATTATTGAGAATGGGGTATGAAAGAATTAGAGGTGTAGGAAGCAGGGTACCGATAGTATCGGCATCGGCCATTTTTTTTTGATGGTAGCAGTATTCGGTTATATTTGGGCTGATAACTTCTTACCTTTTGGGTTTTTGAAAGAAAAAAAAAAAAAAAAAAAAAAAAAAAACGTATATAGAAGTATGATACTGTAAGAGAAAGAATTGTGAGGAAAAGGGGATAAATCAAAAATAAAGAAGAGAAATAAAGAAAAATGAAATAAAAGAGTAGAGAATGAGTGAAAAAATGAAAGTATGTTGGTCACAGTGGAAAAGGAAAAGATGAATATGATTGATGATGTGGTATGTGAGTAATGTGCAGATAGGTGAGAGAGTGATGTTATGGAGACCGACCGCTGGGGAGACCGAGAGAAAGATGGATTGAGTTCGTGAACGAATTGTCTGAAGGAACGAATGGTGGTTTTGCAGAGATGCGAGAAATAAGGGATGCATATGATTAGGTAGTAAATTGCGGGGGTGTTGTAAATGGAAAAAACTATGTTGTACGTGAGTTTTCAATAATAAGTGATGTGGCACCACTCCGTGCCAAGGAGGTTATCGAACGGGCTGCTTACATTGTGTTCATTTAGCACATAAGTGTGGGTCCGTCAGCGGTCAATTTAAATCTATAGTGTGATTCTGTCTGTGACGAGTCATATCTCACTAATTAATGGTACAAGAGGGGGCGTTAAGGCTGGGCTTTCTTTATTCCGACATTTGTCAGAGTACTCTTCCTGTCGTCTTTTTCTTTTTTCCGAGCTTATGTAGCGCTCATATACTTGCCCATATCTTTGTGTGGAAAATAAGGTTTAGTTTGAATATTTATTGTTTTTATTTTTATGATATTTTTTTTCCGCTTTTATACATACCTATTAATTTTATTTTTTTTTTTTTTTATTTTTTATTTTTTTTTTTTTTATTTTTATTTTATATTTTGTTTTTTTTTTTTTTTTTTTTTTTTTTTTTTTTATTTGTTTTATTTTATTTATTATTATATATTATATATTATATATTTTCTTTTTTGTTTTTATTATTTTGGTTTCTTAAAATTTTTTAAATTTTTGGGTTATATATTAACGACTATATTTTTAAATAAATCCTATTAGAACAAACTTAAATTGTAGTTTTGAATTTTTCACTTTATACATAGATCAAGATATACCAAGTTTCTATGCGCACTGAAAAAGTTTTCCATCTTAGTCTCCGTTCTTTTTGAATATTAAGGGTTCTCCTGAATATAACCTCTTTTCATGCTCACCTACTTACTCTTTTAATAATATCATTTGCTCAGCTCAAGATGTGGGAGCGATTAGCGGTTTTTAAAGCGCTTAGATTTAAAGGATCTACAATAAGAGTTTTTAGTCGCGCTATGCGACCCATGGAGTAACGGAGGTGGGAGACGCTGCTTGTGCCATGGATATGAACTAACTCGTGTTTCCCATTTTCCAACCTGAAACAAAACTAATTGAGTATTTTGATCATCAGAGGTGGTATATTACTATTCAAATTACTAGGTGTTTTCTCGCTTTTGGTTTTAGTTGTAGACATGATTCTCTTTCTAAGGATATTAAATCTTAATTCAATTTAACCAGTTAGTCTATGAGTACATTATCCGAAGCCTTTTTTAGTATTTGACTATAATTAAACTATACATATATCCATTTTTTTGGAAAAAAAGTAATCTCATATATATACTATATATTATATTATATATATATTTATTGTATTATCATATTATATATATATTATATACTATACGATATATATATAATAATATCATATATAGTATTATATATATTATTTTATATCTTATATTTTATATATATAACTGTAGTGAATATAAAATTAATATTACTTAATTTTGTATTTGCCGGAGCGCTCTTTTTTGCACCTCCGGCTCCAGTGTCCCTCTAAATTTTTCGCCTCCCGACTCCCCGGCTCCGCGCTCCAGATCCCCTAAAATGTGTCGCCTCCGGCTCCGGCTCCAGTCCCTCAAAAAGTTTCGGCTCGCTCCAGCGTTCCCTCTAAAAGGTTTCGCCTCCGGGGCTCCCACCAAAACCTTGCGGCTCGGCTCCGCAGCCCTGCTTGTGGTAGAGAGCTATGGATAGATTTTGGGTGTGAGTACTAGATTCTAGAAGTTATTAGTCTTGAAGGTTCAAAATTTGTGTGGTATGCGATTATGTCCACGCTGAGGTAATGTTGATAGAGAGTGCCAATTTTCTGGGATAATGAATGATGTTTTGGAAGGGGTAGTAGGCAGATTCGTTCATTTGCGCATCTACCCACCCAAGCGATTTTTCTCTTACAGGTTGTCACCCACCATTCACCGGCAGAGTCCCCTCATTCAGGAGGGTATAGTACCGCTCAAAAGTATCCACCCTCAAGCGCAGATTCCGCATATTGAACACAAGATGCAGCGCTTAAAGTGAGGGAGATTAAATTTCAGCAGGACAATACAGAGATGGACAAGATTTCCTGTAGAAAGGAGTGGTGGGAAAGAAGGAATCACCACAACGAACTAGCCTGCGAGGTTACATGTCAACATCAAAACTCGTGCGCAGATCACGCACCCCTTGTGCTCGCAGGGCGATGGTATAGATTGTGGTGGTCGCGAATAAGTGATAAGTTACCCTCGAGCAACCTTTGCGCTGCTTAAGTACGTAAGGATAGAGATAAAGCTCAACATCCCGCGCCGACAAGAATAGAGGGTCAAGTCAACTGGAAAGTACAGAACGTTTATAAGGCCTTTTGGCCTTTGACTCGACCCTGTCCAAAAGCCGGGTGAAACCATAAGCACCCCCCCCCCCCCAGATATGACGAAGCAGTACTCCAGTCATGGGCGATGAGCCTGTTTAGCTGGAGCAATGAGAAAGGTGAAAAAGTGTCGCAGTCTAAACAGAACTCAGTTCTTTGAGGCACGCCTAGCAACGTTGTGACGAGAAGTTTCTTAGACAATTTTTTTCACGTTTGTTATGGCAAGGATGTTTATATTGTCAACATTAAAACGAGAGGAACCGTCGAAAGATAGGAAAGTTCGAAGATGTGGAGAAGAAGATTGTAGAAGTTGTGCTTTTAAATGAATTGAATTCACAAGTTGAGACCAACCCATCCAGATTCTATCCAGATCGAGCTCGGAATAATGGGAAAGATAGACGAGACGCAATTTAGAAGTAAAAGAGTGAGCAGATTTGAGAGTTGAAGAATGAAGTCGAGTCATCGGCATATGGATAGAGTTAGATGCAGGTGAAATCATTAATGAAAGTAGGAGATAAAACAGACCCGAGGAAACCACTATTGACAGAAAAGAAGAGTCGCCCCTCACAACATCGATGTTACATTGAGAAGAAGATAGGACATAGTAAGCAAAGAGAAGAGGAAACCAAAGGAGGGGAGCTGGGAGAGCAGTGACACGTGCCTTACTCGGTCAAATCTTTGGTATGTCGAGCACCACGCAATTCTCACCGTAGTCCTGAGAGCGAAATCGCCAAGTCGTTGCAGTAGGAAAAATGCTAGGCTAGCGCCGAAGCCGGTGGCGTCGGATGGTCCAGATGGGTCTAGAGTGGGGAGTAAATTTCAGATCTTATGGTACAGTGAGAGCTATAGGCGATAGTTTAGAAGGATCGGCGCTTCTTTATCGCTATTTGATGTTTCTAGTCAACCTGAAGGAAAGTAGTATACTTGGTTTTAACAGGCAGGGATAGCACGAAGCACACCTCAGTCGGAGAATGCATCGGCCACCCCCGCTAAGTCATAGATGTCAGGGCCCAGCCCCTACAATGTATCAAGCCAAGTTGGATGTACGTGGCAAGCCTGCACATTTTAATGGGCATTCCCTTTTAAGCCGCCCACTGGGCATTATAATATTCAATAAGGGGTTTTAAGCATTTATCAAAAACATTCAAAGATGTTATTTCATTTTTCGATTGTATCATGTTTGTATTGTATTATTATAGATCATCATTCACCAGCTTTTCATCCCCTCGCGCCCCAGACTGGGGTTAAAGTGCCCATATGCGGAACAGAAAAGGACAGATGACGAAGCGAAAGACGCCACCCGGACCGCCCCGAGAGGGAACGCGGCGCCAGGCAAGCACCGGCTGCCACCCAGGCCCCCCCGAGGCGTCGGCAGGGCTGCAGGCCCAGCGCAGCCACAACCAGAGCCGGGACAACCCCCATGCGGGCACACGCCCGCGCCACTCCGGTCTCCGTCCGGCGGAGGGAACGATTGGGGCGCCGCCGCGGCCAAACCGACCTTACGGCGGGAAACCAACACGGGCCCGGGCACAGTGGATCACACGCCGCCATTGCGCGCGTTACCCCGGCGCACCCGCAACGCCCTAGACGGCAGTCCCATCGTGTAGTCAATGGGGCGCACAACGCACGCCCGATGTAAATCTCCCGCGTACCCCAGGGTTCGCGTATTCCTGACGGCAGCATCCCCGCCGAGTTTACTCTAATTTTTTAAGTGCCTTTTATATGTTTACCTCCACACCACCCTCTTCCCATCATTTTTCACATAAGTATACCAGAAAACAACATACCCAATTATTAAAACAGCCACTCGTTTATTACAAGCCCAGTCCCATCCACTTCCCTACACTCTTGCAATCATCCGTTCCACTTTACCAAACATAATCAACAAATTTAAATTCTGTCGTTCCCTGCCCATCAACTTACCTTAACCTGTTGATTTCCTCTCAAAACCATACCTTACTCTTATCTACGGTTACTTTCAAACATCCTTTATCACCTGCCACAAATCTCTGTACAATCTTCTCAACTCTTCAGACGCACATAAACCAAATCATCCAATATTAAATAGGTAGAGGCACCTTTCACTTTCTCCATTCTTCATCATTCTAACACCTATCCCCTGCATCCCACCTAGCTAAAATTCTTTTAATAATATTATTAATCATAAAATTGATAACCAGAACAGTACATCCCTGCCTCATTCCGCTATTTAATATTAATCCTATCCTTTCACTCATTATTTTCTCACATATGTTTCACTTTGCTCATACTAACTTTTTTATCCATTCAGAAGTCCTACCTACACTTATTATCACTAACACCTGCACAGAGCTTTCCTCCCTATTGATCCTATCATACGCTTGTTGCAAATTCATAAAACGTAATATATTTTATTCTTCTCATCATTTTCTCAATCAAAGATTTGATTCCACACATCCTCATTACACTGTCTAAAACCGGAGCACCTTCGGTTCTTTCACCCAATCGAGATCCTTCAGTCACTAACACTTTTCTGACCAGACAATCCCAAAGGCAATGTCTGATGATTTCTTCCATACTAGACACTCAATAAACCGATTGCTAATTCCCTATCATTTCGACAGGTTACCCTTATTTCCCTTTAACCCTTATATACTCATATAGCTCGGTCCTTCAATTCCCCTCGCCTTACCCGCATAAATAGGCTGGTACATCGTCCAAAACAGAGTATATAATCACCTGTAATCAAATGAAAATGACCCCTAGCTATTTAGAGAGAAAGAGGTACAGAGCACCACGCTCGAAGTGTAACAATTCGGGAGAGATATAGAATATATGTTCATATTTGCATATTTATCGTGTGATTGTCTAATGTATATCTATATAATAAAGGACAGCCATTTATAACACCATGTGAAATGCTGTACAAATAGGAATTATAAATATATACTCTGATCCAATGCACTCAGCCATAAGTGTAAGGCTAATCGCGGCTTAGATAGCGTGAGTTTTGATGTCAGAAGTAGACTCCTTCCCTACAATCAGAATACACATCGGAAACAGATAAACTGTCTCGCTGTTCTTCAGTCTTTCGATCAATACAGGAATTGAAACTCAACGTGCTCCCCTCATGTCGGTCTTAATTTTACTTTCTCCTCCTTATCTCAGACTTCCCTGTAGTCATTTTTGCATATACCCTTAAAACCGGTTTCACTTTTCTTAGCCATTTTATTAGATGTTGATTTTCAACACCTTACATCAGGATCGTAAGTTAAAAAATTCTCTTGTTATCAAAACTTCTATCTTTGAAAAATAATTTATAGAGTGTCGAGGAGAACAATATAAAAATAGAAGTGTTCTTTTGCATAGAGATCTATCGTTTACTATAGGACTTGTATATTAAGTGTGTGCTTTATACATTCCCCTATCTTGCGTGTCACAATCATCAATCGTTTTCTGTGCTATATACGGACGTCTCAAGTGTAGTGTCCTAATTAAGCTTTAATTCTTGACTATTGTTTTATCCAATAGATAGATATTTACATCGAATAAAATTTAGATATAATGCTGCATAACGTTTATTTTTACTTAAAAAGTATTATAAAGAGGATTCATTAATTAGCACACAGTATTCCACTCAAACCTTTTATCAGCTTTCAGTCTCTGAAAAAAGAAACGATTAGGAACAGTTGTTGAGGCATATGAGGCCTGGTTGGAGGCGGTAAATGAGGTTATTATGGATGGACGTTATAAACCTAACTCTTTTACTTAAAATACTGCATTATAATAAAACATAATGTGCTTCTAATACCTTTTTTCTCTAAATCTGTGTTTGAAAATTGTGATCTCATGGTAATAAGATATATTTGAAGATATAAATGAGCTTATTTGCCATTCCATACTGGTGATACAGTGTAAATAGAGCAAGTCAACCAGTGCACTCTGAAAAAATATGTTCTTTATTTAATTTAATAATATGAAATTGCTAAAAGTTATAAAAATTAAAAACCAAAGCTTATATAAATTCTTGCAGATAGATATAGTCAGAATTATCATACCATGGAGCAATAGATATGGGGCTGTTTAAGTTATTTTATAAATATAGTTATAGATTTGACATAATTTTAGAACATAACCTCACACAAATTTATGTCTATATGATGAGCAACTAATTTTCAATATAATGCATAACATTATCACACATTATTAATAATGTATTATAATAGTGTCTATTTAATCTTTAAGCTTACTACCACCCTAGCCTGAAATTTTTAACAAAAAAAAGATCTGCTGGTAATGGGCCACGTGGTGTGGTGCTCATTGATACTTACATTTATCAAAAATTGACGTTTGGAATTAATTTTCTTAGAAATATTTGCGGTCTGACATGGCTCAAACACAGGATAGATGTTGCTTACTAGTTAATTGCTGTATGCAACGAACGTCAGGTCTCCTATCTGAAGCAACCTACTGATATACTTTATGCAGTTTAAGGAGGTATCAAGATAAACTATACAGTTGCTACTATGATTTCGCACCTGCCCTTCCCCGATGATTACAGACTACGAAACAGTAGTTGAAAAGAGGCTAGGGTGAAACCGCCCCCCGAATGTCAATTGCGGCTGAAAATAACAAGTTTCTATGCGCTGATAATACATTATCCGCAGATAACTATTTTCAGGCTGAGGAAAAATATACACTTCTCGTATCGAGAGCATGGGGTCTCTTATATCCGCCAAACCTTAGATTACAAAACATGCTAACCTATCTATACGTTTCGTGCTTAACTCAAAAAATATCTGTGGAGCGAGCAATTTCCCGATCCCAGTGCCACAACAGTCGGCCCTCTAAAATCGGAATACTTATGTAATTTCCAAGTGATTTAATTTACTTGCGTGGTTCCTCTCGTCTTTTCGGAATTGCTGTCTGACGGGAGTCGAGGGTATTGAGGCTTGCCCTTACGTCTATGTGCCAGGCAATATCCCAATGGCAGTGGAGGATCTATGACGCTAAGCGCCTGCTGAGAGCGAGACTGAGATGTTATGTGAGTAAATGCGTCTCCATAAGCCCTACTACACCTCCCAGTTACTAAAAATAAAGATATATGTATTTCTCAGAATATTTCTCAAGGTTACTGGCTTAGATGGTAGGCTGATGAAGTAAAAAGTTGGCCATATATCTCTGGATCGCTTCATTTCCTCTATAGAACCTCATCAGCACCAGTATAGTCACTCCTCATCTCATTTCGGCGATCTTCTTGCAGACGCCCGGCGTCCAACGGTTCCGGCGTCCTCTTCCTCCTGTGTGGGGCTTGCGTGAAAGATTATCAGTTAGCAGTCTTCATCCTCACAAAGACCTTAATCGAAAAAATAAACAAAATAAAAATCAATAATAAGAGAACACGTTATAAGCAACGAACCACAACAAATATAATAAAGAGCATCAAGTCAAAAAGCTTATCAAAAGCGAAGGATAAAATAAATAATAAAAATAGACTCTGGTGAAAATAAATAAGAGTTTTAGTTAATGTCAAACTATGTTTAACCAACGTATGAGATACATAAATAGCATGAAATAAAAGAGAATAATATGTGGAAAGACTGAAACATCGAACTGCTATTATTCTCTTGAGGTTTGAACAATAATCGTGCCAAGTCTTCAAGAGGAAAACTGCGCCGGCTGCTTTTCTCTGCGTGGAACTCTTCCAAGGAGACGTCCTTTATCTCTCCTGAGCGGAGAAGTAAAGGCCGCATGATAATAACGAAACCCATCGCTTGTCTTCCTTCAGTAGATTGATTTTCCAGTTCGCATGCTCTGACGATGGAACAAAACGTTACAATAGGTATTGCAAGCGCAAAATAGACTTGACATTTGGAAAAGCTATCTTACTTTTTGATTTGAACTTTGTGCTTGCAGTATCTGGAGTGGTATTTTAGTGCAGTTATTCTATCATCTCTCCATACAGTTTTGGCAAGTGTGCAAAACAAGTTCTGATGGTCATCTTGGTTGTCGCCTAAAAATTAAGAACTTCTGTATTGTTAAGTTCTCTGTAGCATTCAAATGGTTATCAATGTCAATTTTGAGGTCCGCATATTATATAAAATAAACTGATCGTAAAACGTTGACAAATTAGATGTGCACTTAATCTGCCAGTGATATTTAATGAGACATGTGGCCAATTAAAAAATCTTATCTTCATCGGTGAAGCGTCATGCTCGCTTGATAGCTTGGATTGATTAGAAGAAGAAGGTGAGATGTGAAAACGGTACATGAGCAATATTTCCGTATAAAATTAGTACAAGAATCAGGTTTCGTAGACAAATAGTTTTCACTTTGATGAGTGAAAAACTACGAATTTTTTGCAAAACATATGCAGTTTCTATTTCATGAAAATGCACATTATTTCGTCCTAGAGAACCCCGATTCTATCTTTTTTTATTGGGAAATGTTGTTTAGCTTGAATTGTCACTCTCACTATGGTTCTTCTATCAGCACATCAACGAGCGATAGGAGCATATCCAGGCGGAAAGAAAGCTTGTTTTTTAATTGGCAGACTGTTAAAAAAGAAAGATATTGTCTTACTCCCTTTACATTCATCCCATCTGTTTGATAAGCCTGTCCGAAGACGGGAGGTCAAGCAAGTATGAAAACTTGCAAGACTGAACGACAGTTGGATAGACCTCGAAAGCTTGTCCAAGACAAGGATAAGTAAGTGTTTTTATATGAAGAAAATACGGTATCACCATGCGTTTGTCTCTGTTATGATGGAAGAAAACTTCAAGACATTTTTGTGGTGCAAGTTATGAGCAGCTTTTTTCAAAACTTCTTGATCTCTCAGATGAAGGCACGGAGGCCCAAAACACTTTAACGGTTATGTAATGTGAGCTGAAACTTGAGACATCTCATTTTTGGTGCCAAAAATGGCGTCACCTCCTTAGGGGTTCCCCCCGCAACCCGCGAAGATACAAATAAAAAACATTCCGCACCCATTATAGCTTGTACCACCCTAAGTACTCTATATATATGAATACATGGAGCAGTATACGTGAAAGGTAAATAGTGATACTGAAGAAAATATATAACTGTATATGTAGTCACACTCCCCAAATTCCGTACGCTCCGTAAATAATAAAAAGGCCTCAGGGTAGGATAGTACAGGTATACATCCCTTAGTATATATATGCCTAACCTAGATTAAAGGATTGTAAAAGAAAAAAAGAAGAGATCACTCAGCTCTAGCGCACCCTACTATTAATGGTGTGTGTTGTGGGTGTGTATTATAGTTATAGTATAATATCATAAGTGTCTGCTTGGTTCTGATTTCGCATTCCGCTATGAGAAACTCCATGAAAGGTCGAGCAAGCTTTGAATTTATGTAATAAATATTTATAAAACAAAGAATAAATGAAACAAATATTTAAAAAAATTTGCCGGTTAATTATTTTTATTGTTTGAAAGCGTTTTTTCAACATTTCAGTCAAAAAAACAAGGGAACCTGTACATTTTAGTTATTATTTAATTTTACTAAAATATTAAAGTAAAATTTTAAAAAAATTCATTAATGTATGGCAAATATGCAATTATAATAGAAGCCTTTATCAAAATATTTCGATATTATGCAGATATTTATGCATTAAATGATACGGATCTTTTTTATATTTGTTTTTATAAATCATTGATATAAATATAATTATATATTGTAGAATTTTAATATATAGATATAATTATATTTATATATTTGCATTCTCTACATAACTGCATAAATTGAATTTTTAATTTAATCACATCTTCTATCCAATTTGTTATTGGATGCAGACTATAAATAACAGCTCTAGTGTAAAGCCTAAGAATGTGTCTATAGTCGATATGCTCGCCCTGCAGAATTATTAATAGAAGTTATGACTTTAGCCTTTTAGGGGATAGCAGCAATATCTGAGTTAGAGTGCACGTTGTGATGAGATTAGATAATAGTATTGAGTAATAGTAATATGAACGGAGTAGGATAAAAAAAAGTACGATACGACGGGGCCGAAGCCGGCAATAGATTAACCAGCTCCACAGCAATATAAACTGTAGAGTGTAGAGTATTAAATTTATCTTCATATATGTTTGTAAATATTTATTATTGATGTTATTCACTGATTAACAGAAAAATGCAAGACAAATTTCTAATACGTAAAAATATCAGTAAAAAGATCTTGAAAAAGAACACATTTAAAGATATTTGCGTCCTTATTCACGTTTGTTTGAAAACTCATAGATGTATAACATTTATTTATATTATATACCACATTCATCTACATGTTAATAAATACCTATATAAAAATATTTGACTTATTATACCTCATTAAGTGTATTGATGTTTTGATGGTCTAGGATTCAGAAATGGAACTGAGGATATAAAGGCCAAGGGAGACGTGGTGTGCTTAATATTACTCATATTTGTCGGGCGCTGCTTGATCGATCAATTAAAGTTGCTGAAAGTATGACTCTAATCGAGTATAGGCTGACAATTCCTTAAATTAAATTTTCTTCTTGGATGAATTCTTAGCTTTATGTAGAGTTTTTCTGATGTGTGGCTTAAATTTTCTTCTGGCCTGCTTTATTCGATATATTAGGATGACTGAAAGACATTGTCAATTGCTATTGAATTCCACCTTACTAGTTTCTTCTTTGTTAAATTAATAAGCTCTTGAAAGTAGATGGTACTTAAGTTGCTCTGATCAAATGGCTTAATGTTGATTGAATTTCATCCGTACTTTGCTTTTATTTTCTTGTTTTCTTTTAACAAAGTTGACAGTCTTGTTGTTTCAACAGCCTGTTTGCTTGCAGTATTCTTCTTTATATATATTTTTTAACTTATTATTTGGCTTTCTTTAGCCTGTATTCTATTTGCAAGTCCTTATGTTGCCCCACCTTCTAATTCTGCATTTGTCATCAATTTTTCTGTGTTGCAATCAATTTTGGCTTTTCTCCAATATCTAATATATATGGTTATTTTTCTGTGTAACATAGTGGATGGTTCACCATGAAGTATAGATAGTAGATAATGAATTTTCGTTTTAATTTTCCTTTTTTATGTTTCTTGATATTTAATTGCAAGGAATATAGATATTATTCCCCCTTTTGCTTTTTTTAGTTTTCTTGTGCTTATTCTTAGTGGTGTGTCTTAGAGTTTACAATTCTGTTTTCTTCTTGTTTCTATAATCCTGCACTTTCTCTCAGAAATATTAATTTTGTTATGGTCTTTTCAAAATTGTTGTACTTAAAGTATTCTCTCGTCTTATTTATTTTTTCACATTCTACTATTCTCAACTGCTGTTTGAGTCATCTTCGCTTAAACCGTTTACTACTTTTCCTAATTCCACATATTCTTATGGTATTGATAGTCATCTATGTTAAAAAGGAGTAAATCTGCCCACTGGGGTGAGCGTGATTTTTAATTTCTTGTGTGAGTTCTTTTTTCTGTTCTAATTCCATTTTACTTCTTTTTTTTGCATAAAGGGAACATATGTCTTGTGATCCATTTTTTCCAAACAATCAGCAAGATACTGAACTTGTTTTTATCTTTTTTTATATAAGTAGCAATCTTTGTCCTGAAATAATCCTAGGATGGCAATTAGTTCTATATTGACCTTTAAGGGTTAGTAGATGATTGGGTGTCAAAGCTTCTAAGTTTTCAAAATCATTGGAAACTTCTGTTATTGAATTCTATGTAGGTTATATAATGAATTCTATTTCACGGAACAAAGTGTTCAAGTTATCATCTGGGTTCAGCATTATGGCTGTCTTCTAAAGAGTGAAGCTTGTAATATATGGTCTTTTACAGGTTCATTTAATGTGTGTCTTTCAAAATGAGCCTCCATTTATGAGAACTATTGGGTGGTTGGAATATCCCACTGTATTTCTTTTTGCTCAAAAAATTTATATACTTGCTTGCTTATTATTCCAAATTTTAACTTGTCCTTTTTTTAAATTTTTGTTAGCTTAATTTTCGTTCCATTATATGATCGGATCAATTTCACATTGCCTCTGCGGCTTATTAAATTTCTATAAAGCCGAATCAGTATCTAATGTATAGTATAGCATTTTCTAAATGTATTTGCTCTTGTACTTATTGCTATGAGAAATTAATCCAATCTTTTACTCTACCTTCCCTCTTCCCCTTACTATCAAGAAATGGCAAACCGGCATCAATATATACCCAATACTTGTAAATGGTTGAAATACATCATACATTTACTGGTTAATCTATCTTTCTAGGCCCAAATCTCCTAGTCAACTATAGAGATGGTGGCTGGTATGTGAAGTCTGTTCTGCAATGAATGCAATCTTTTAGTGTATGCTTTCTTAATTACTTCTACTTGCTCCTCAATGATATAAAGTTACTTTTCTCTTAAAGCATTATAAAACTGTTTGTGTTTTCCTATAGAATGTCCATTATATTCGTATGGTAATGTCTCAATGAGTTAGCATTTGAAATGAACATGGGACTATTGGCCTCAATTATAATATGGATGTTCTCAAACTCCAAAATGATACAGTCATTCAAGATTTTTAATTCCTGCCACCTACCTCTTAATATTCCATTATTATCTAAAATTGGTAGGAATTTTGCAATAGTGCCTCGTTTGGTAAGGCTTCGCTTTCTTTTTATTTTGTATATGTATATCATGAAATTCTTTATTTGTACCATATTTGTAAATTAGCCTTTTTCGCATTGTTTAATTTTCTGTGATTGTCATGAGCACTTTATTTCACAGCGCACTTTGTTTATGCAAATTTCATTGAACTCTTTAAAGATCCATAGCTAGCCTTTGTGTCTTTTATTTCATCCAATCTGCAGACAGAATGTATGAAGCTTGTCCTGTTGAGCTTTCTATGTAGTTGATCAATTGGTCATCAGCTGGCTGTACTTTTTAGAATTTCATCATCTTCATCATCTAATATATTTTCTTAGTTTAGCTCAGGCCATTGAGCTTGTATCTGTTGTACAAAATATCGGGTTATGGACCAGTGTCCTCCCATAGTTTATTGATTTTCAAAACTCATTAACAGATATATCTTCTTTATACTTTGCTTATATCTGGTTTTATTTAGCTTGCCTGGTACAGAATTTCAATTGGCTTATATCTGTTTGTGCATCTTAGTTTATAATTTAACGTCTATGTATGTTACAAATCTTTTGTAAATTCCTTTTGATTCTATTTTCCAATTATATGCGTATTTACTACATTTCTTACTATTCTTCAAAATACTCCTGTTAACTTAATGTTTCAGATCTAATATATCATCTTCAAAGTCAGAGTCCTGACTTTTCTCTCTTTGGCAGCACTCAAGTTCTTATTCTGCGTTTATAGTTAACATCAAATTTTTATTTAATGTATTCAATCTTGTTTTAAAATGGATTTGAAACACCAAGTGAACCGAATATTTTTCACATCATGTCCATTCCAATTGAATCTACTATATATTTATGCTACGCCATGCATATGCAATTGAAACATCTGAAAGAAAATAATGTAGTTCTACACTTTTATACCTTTAGACCAATTTTGGATTGTTAGGCCTAGGAACTTGGAAAATCCATTTAGTTATTAACATCCATTTAGCCAATTTTATTGTACTTTTTTTTATATTCTAATGAAGAAATATTCAAACTAACAGTTAACTTTCTATCGCAATAAATTTTTTGAATATCTTTTTAGTTACTAGTAGCACTGGGCTAATAAATCCTAGTGGATCATATATGGAAAAATGCAACTGAGTATACTTCTTTTTGTCAAATTTTTATTTTGTATAGATCATAAAATGGCTTTCATTAAATCTATTTCTGGGTCCCAACTTAAGATTAGTCCTTTTTAAAGGTATTTATCTTTTTAATAGTTTATTTCTTTAAAATCTTTACTTAAGTCTTGTTTTTCAATATTTTCTAATAAATTTCTTTCGTCTTCTTTCTCCTCGATGCTGAGGAGGAACGCTAAATTTACACCTTTGCCTTTTATCTTTTTATAAACTGCTTTCAGCCCATTTTCTGATTTCCACAGACTTTTGAATATCATCAATCAACTAATAGAAATTCTGAAATTTATGGTATCGTTTGGGCTATATTACTGATTTTGTCCATAACGGCTTTCAATTTACATTTGTAGTTTGTTTCAAAACATAATTTTGCTATAGAAGAGAGCTCACAACTTCCAAATTATATGGAACTTTAACCCGTGTCATTCTTCTGGAGTTTATCTAATATTACCATCAGGAAACCATATAAAAAGCGCTGATAATCTTTATCTTTTGTCACGTACTGTATTGATTTAAGAAGCGATGTTCTTAATATAGCTGCATTTTACCACCTCACTATTTCACTTTATTCTGAACCTCTTTAAAAAGGATACCTTGTAGATTGGAATATATCAGACCTGTGAGCTAACGAGCTATTATTTTAAAGACGCATATACCGATTGTATGGCAAATGCTCTGCATTGAAATGACTACTCTCACTTTTTTTTTTCTTGTGGAATGGTTGGTACATACACTATGGTGTGTTAAATAGATTCTGTCATTGTTAATAATCTCATGTTTCTCACACTTTTTTCTGCAAATTAAGTTTTTTAACATTTTCATCTATGTTATCACCCTATACTGCTAACAAAATATTCTTGGTCTTTTTACAAATAATTACATTTTTATATTGAGACCCAGTTTCTTGCTCTAATGCCTTCGATTGTTTTTTTGCTTAGGAAAATGCTGATTTTCTTTCTTAAATGCGTAAACCTAACTTTGAAATTTTACCTGTATACTTTGTCTCTTTATGTAATCGTATCTTTCAACCCGTGGTGAGTTTTTCACCCTTGATCCTTCTAACACGCTCACAGACTTGTGTTCATGGCATTCTTTTCAGGAAAACTCTTCATTAAGCAATATATTTTTCAAGTAAATTATCATCTTCTTGTTGTATTTTGGGTCTTATGACATCTTAAACTCATGAAAAGCTGGGGTTTTATACCTAAATCTTGCTGCGAATCCTTATTGTAAAGCCATCTAAAATGAATATTTAACTCCAAAACGATAGTTATAATGACCTTCTAAGGATTTAAACTTTGTAACAATTTACTTTGATAGTGTTACCAATTAATAATCCAATTTTTGATTTTATAAAATCTGAACGGGCACATACTCAAGTATTGCTGAATTCATTTATATCTATTGATAGATGGACTTCTCTTCCTATTTTAAAGGCGCCAATGTTTCTTTGCAGTATATATTATTATGGTTTCAGATGTTCCTCATCGCCAATATCATAGATTTCTCTAGTTATTTTAAATCTATGTCTTCTATTTTATGTTGTCCATACATAGTAGTAATATCTATATCTTTTCTGATGGTCTTCAATAGTTAGATGGACATACTAGTCTGCAGCTAAATTTAAAATTCCATAAAGCGTATGCTGAAGAATATTGTATCTTTTAGTCCCATGTATGTCCTTAATCACTTTAGCTTTACCTTTATCGCTTTATTATAATTGTTGGCTGCAGGATGAAAATAACCTTTTATTAGCTTACTTTTGTCTTGAACAGTGGTTTTTGTTTCATGACTTTTACCTGAATTCTTCTTGACTCTACTTTCTTTATCTATTATGTTTCTAAAATTCACAAGTGATGTCTAGCTGAGTGAGTATTTGAACATCTTGCTCTTGGCAAGATACGATTCTTTCTTAATGAAGAAATGTGTTAAATGTTCTTCATAAGAATTGATTAGATCCAGACTTCAGAGCTACTAAAAGATTTGATCTGAAAGTAGATGTCCTTTTAGATCAGCTAAAAGAAGAATCAAAGTCCAAGAGCGAAGTGTTTTCCAGGATATTACATTTAAGTATTTACGTATTGATGTCTTTTTTACAAAAATTGCAAAAACTGTTGATTTATTATTTAGAAATCATCTACGCTGCCGGATGTGGGTCAATGAGATTTGATTGCATTTTTGAAATTACCCCATTAATGTATTTTGAAGTTATTATTTTATTTATTATTATTATATTTCTATGTTAAAAAATTATATTTCTTTTGTATAAAATATATAACTTACCTTTTTCACTTTGTAATTTGGTTTTGTTTCTGGGTTTTTGTACCGCGGTTTCACCGTAATTAGAATTATGTAAATAGACGACATTTTTCAAACAAATTTTGTAAATGGTACTAAAGTTTACCTTTTTATATATTCTTCATAGCAATACAATAATCTCATTATATCTCCACTTATCACGTTGTTTCCAGGGAAGCATCTCCATCGAGACTTGACATAGCATCTTCAATATCAATTTCACTCTGTTCAAATGTGAAAGTCCCATGTCATCCTACGTATGATATGGGTTTCCATTGCATTTATGCTGGATGCCATCTAAAAACATAGAAAATATTCGTGCCATAGCGTTCATCATTTCATTCTTAATTTCGATTCCAGTCTTCTTAGCTTTTTTAGGTATGTATTAGCAATATCTTGGTTCATTCTCTCCAAATCAATGTTTTCTCTGTTAGTTTTTTCTATCTGCCTTGTTATACTTTATTCCATTGTGTATCCTAAATGCATTACAACTTGTTGCTTACTATGTTTTTTCTGCCGTTTTACTCTTTCGTATTGTTACTTAAATTAAATATAATAAATTTATTTATTTTCATCCAGTTTCAATCATTTTTTCCTTTCTTTATATTTAGTTTTTTATAATAACTGCCATAAAATCTTTTAATTTGTTTCGCGTATCTTTTTCCTAGTATAATATATGTTCAGGTTCACGATTGTTGGAATAGGTGGTTATTTATTAATAGGACCTAGCTCACTTCTAACTTTTTTTTAAATTTTCCACTTAATTTCACCTATACTTTTTAGGTATTTCAAGATAAATGGAAATTTATCAGTTTTTATTTTCATTTTTTCACAGAGGTATCGCTATGACTGGAAAATTGCGACTTTCTAAGTTTTTTTGTGTTCAATTTGTGTATTAAGACTCTGCTCTAAATTTTTTATATGACTACTATGTTGGTGCAAATCTAAATTTTCTAGTTCCCTTTCTGTGTGGAAAGAAGAGTCGCATAAGCTCTTTTTAATTCTTTATTTTTACCTTTTTTCTATCTCAAGTAACAAAGATTGGGCTATTGCACTTTTTGAACTATCTACACTTGCTTTACTCACTTTACTGATACATTACTAGGCACTGTCTTGTGGCATCATCCTTGGATCAATATTTACGTTCATAATATTTTGGAGAAATATCACTTTTGTAACTCATGAATATGGCTTTAGTTTTAATGTATGCCACTGCTGTATTTTATCTGACTCGTTAACAGATTCTGCTTTATAGTTACACTACAAGTATTTTTGAGAGATTCGACCTTTGCGTTAATGTTAATTCATCAGTTTTAATTTCA
>JABUQX010102904.1:0-11797 GCA_015478945.1 Trachelipus rathkii | reverse complement strand
TCCATTACTCGTAGATTTTGACTTCTAAGGTCGGTGAGATCGTTTTTGAGATCTGAAGGACCATTTATTGAGTGTGACCTGAACTTAGTGAGATTAAACCCCAAAATGTTTTTTTTTTTTCCTTGAAGGTTAAATGATCGGTAGCCCATTCTAAAATTCCAATCGTTTTTCGTTCTTTACCCAAATCTTGTACTACCAGGTGTGAGCATGGATAACATCTAGGGTAAATAATGTATCAGGTTCGCCACCCAACTCTACCATTGCCCGTTAGTAGCCTCACTACAAACTCAGAAACATCGTTTGGAACTTTCTCCACACACACAGGATATACTAAAAAAAGGTGTTGTTTTTAATAATAATAGCGTTTTGTGGTATGTAGCTGATACGGAGAGTCAACTACTGTGTAAGAAGAACGTGGATATGATGGGCACATAGGGCGCGGTACATTCTTGCATTCGAATGCATGGGATGTGCCCAACACCCAAAATGCCCATGATAATCTCAATCGCTTCGATAGGCTTCTTTTCTCTCTCTCCTCTCTCTCTCTCTCTCTCTCTCTCTCTCTATATATATCATATATATATAAATATATTATATATATATATATATATATATATATATATATAATATATTATATATATATATATATATATATAGTATATATATATATATATAACGAACTTATGGCCTTATATATAAGAATGGGAAACATCTCATCCGCGAATGTGAAAAATTAGACATTCGCATTCACAGCCGCATCGCGGATATTAAAAACTGACATCGATACATCCCTAATATAGGCCCCAAATATATTATATATATAATATATATATATATATATATATATATATATATTAGATATATAATAATTTAAAAAATATTATATAGATATATATAATATTATAATATATATATATATAATAATATATATATAGATAAATATATATAACAGATGGCACGATCCGTACTCCGTTACTAAATCGCGACTAGTTTTCGAGAACGGGAGTAACGGACTCTACATTTTCTTTCAGTAACGCCACCTAATAATCCGCTTATTTTTTCCCGTACTTTTAGTCGGACATTTTCGACTTCTTTTGGATTGGATATCCACTTACCCACCTCTGCCAAATAAAAATCCTTTATTATAATATATTAAATATAATAATATAATATACTATATAAAATATATATATATATATATATAATATAATAATATAGATATAGTATATATATAATATATATAATATTTTTACAGTAGACCACCACTCACGGGCTCGAGCCCTTTTTCAAGGAGGGCAAAAAAAAAACAAGGAAAACCCCCACCCAATCCCACCTAAGTAAATCTCTCAGTGAGCGCAGACGGCCTTTAAGAGAGAGATATTAAAATATAGTTGAAAACAGAGAATGCAAGAGTCCACAGATACGAAAGTAGCTGGAAAAGAAAGAGGCACCACAACGAACAAGTGGGGTTCTCAATACTCACTCAAAATTCATGCAAAGCATCACCCCTTGTATGCGAGACGCAATGGAGGTTGAATGCGAGCGGCCAACTCCCCGAGCATCTACCGCTGTAGTACTATAGAAAAGAGATAGTTCGCCAACGTCACGTCCAAGAGAAGAGGTCAGAGATTTTAAATAGGGGACAGTTATATTCTCTAGCTTTACTCAACCCTATCCAATATAAGGGTGGAGCCGGAGCCCCCAAATTAGAACATACTCCATACAAGGCGAATAAGGCCCTATATAACTGGAGTAGCTGTATGCAGAGAAAAAATTCCCGCAAACCTGAACAGAATGACGCCCAGCTTCTTTGAACCACCTTAGCAACCATAGAAATATGAGGTTTCCAAGACCATATATTGTTTATGTTAAGACCATGAATGTTAATGTATTCACAGAGAACGTTAGAGCCGTCAAGGAAAAAGGAAAGCGAGGTTTTTGAGAGGGAGATGAGGGAAGAAGTTAAGTTTTTAAAAGTAATTTTACAAGGTTGCGTGACCCCACCGGGAAATCACATCCAGATCGACAAGGATAGAAGTCGAAAGCTGAAAGACGAAGCCACTCTAGAAGCCAAAAAGAGCAGATTGAATGATAGAAAGTGAGTTGAGTCACGCATAAGAGTAACAGATTGCAAGTACCAGTGAGAGATCGTGATGAAAATAGAATAAAGTTGAGAGATATAATATATATATAATATATATATATATATATATATAATATATATATAAATATATATATATAAATATAATATAAGTATATATATAATATATATAAATTATATATATATAATAGATAATAAAATGTTAAATAAATAGATAAAAAATTAAAAAAATGATAGGAATGGAGGCCAGATGATGATTGATGGATTTGGAGTGTGTAATCAAAGCGTTTATGAGGATAGTCGAGGATGGAGGAGAGCAGTAATATACCCTAGATAAGGGTAAGGAGATAAGTAACTGTAAAATTATATAGAATAAGGTTTATAGTGTAGAGGATAATATATATTAGCATTTTGTCCGAAAGAGGCCGTCGATACTGAAGGACTGATTGAAGAACAAGGTGCGTTTAGAAGGGTAGAGATGGTGGATCAAATCTTTACATTGAGACAAATGATAGAGAGAAGGAGAAGAAGAATAATTGTATTTATGTTTTTTGATATCAACAGGCGTAGCATATTGGATTATAGAGGAAGCTTATGAGGTATTGGTAAAATGGTTGTGTGGAATGCTCTGAATAATCAAAAGTATATACATACTGGAAGCGTGATGGAGAATAAATGAGGAGAAAGTGATTGTTTTAATATTAATGCGGAGTGAGCAGGAATGGTTAGGCTTTGTTATTCAATTTGTGTATGGATGGGTTATGAAAGACATTAAAGGCGGGGTCTGGCAGGAGATGTTAGAATAGGAAATAAAAAGAATGCGAGGGCCGCCCCCCATCCTCTCCTGCGCGCCCCCAACCAACCCCCACACCACCCCCCCCCCCACCCCCACACCCCACACCCCCTCCAGCGCCCCCCCCCCTCCACTCCCCACCTGCACCCCCCCACCACCCCACGCACCTCCCCCCCCCCCCCCCCATCCGACTCACACCCCCCCCATACACCACCCTCGCCCCCCACCCGCTCTTCCCAATCCCCCATCCCCCCTCTCACCCCGCGCCCGCCCCCCCGTCGCTACCTCCCGGGGCCCCACCCAGCCCACTCCTCCCCGTCCCCCCGCCCCCCCACCCCACCCCGCCCGCCCCCCCCCCCGCCCCCCGTCACCACCGCCCCCCTCCTCCCGCCCCGGCCCCCCCTCGCCCCCCACTCCCCCCTCCCCACACCCCCCCGGCCCCAGCACCCACCCCGCCGCACACCCCCCCCGCACCCACCACCCCCTCTCGCGCCCCCGCCTCCCCCGCCCCACGCCACCCCCCAACTCCCCAACTCCCCGCACCTCCCACCCACGCCCCCCCACTCCCCCCCCCCCCTCCCCCCTCATACCCCCCCCCCACCCCTCACCTTCACCCCCCCTCCACCTCGATCCCCTCCCTCCCCTCCTCCCCCCCCCCCTTCCCCTCCCTATTATATGAGATGATTTGGTTTTCGGTGAATCTGACGAGAGTTTGAGAGGATTGGTAGAGAATTGGCAGGGTGTGTAAAAAGATGTGAAGTAAACGAGATAAGATAAGGTTATGGTTGTGATCGAGACCAGTTCTCGGTGTAAGTTATTTAGTGCTGAGCACTGAAACAAGTGTTGAGTAAATTTAGTATATATGTTGGATGAAAAGATACGGATTATGCAGAGTGTAGTAGAGAGTTGTGAATGCAAAAAGTGCTGGTGCAGATAAATCATTGGGGTGTAAAGACTAAGCTCTGAGTGCCTGGTCTACATGAGGATTTTTTTAAAATAATGATAATGATGAAAATTAATATACACAAACCAATAAATGACCAAGGTACCGTAATTAAGGCCATAGTCAAAAGCTAAAAGTAACGAGTAACGGAGTAAAACGGCACTTCTTACTTTCTTTCAAAGAAACGAATAACGATAACGAACACTTTCCCCATAACGAGTTAACCCATAACGGAACACTTTTTTGAGTAAAACGAGCCCCACCTCTTCATATATATATATTAGATATTAGATATATATATATATATATATTATAATTATATAATATATATATATATAATATACATAATATATATATAATAGTATATATACATATATATATAGAGAGAGAGAGAGAGAGAGGAGAGAAGAGAGAGAGAGAGAAGAGAGAGCAGAGAGAATATTTAAAAATGTATGAAAACATTCGGAGCGACATGCTTTAAGTTTACCAATTCTTGGGCATTGCTGCAACAATGGTTATTAAAATTTCAGGGCATGCGTAACCTCAGCCTCTTTCATGAAACAAAGACTCGAAGATTATACAAAAATTCAGTTAATGTCTTTAATTAAAAGGAGAGCAGACAATGTATTAGAATAATATATATATATATATATATATATAATATATAGATATATATATATTATATATATATATATATATATATATATTATATATATATATATAGTATATAATATATTAATAATTATATATATATTATATATATTATCATATATCAACGTTTGTATGATTTGTATGAAGTGCGTCTCAACAATAAATAAACGCTCGTATTTGGAAGACAACATTGCTAACACACCATAGAATGAACGTTCCCAGTGCAACTGCGCGTAACTTTAAATTTTCCACACTACTCTATGACTTTGAGTACAGATGCCAACCTGACGAATATTGTAAAGAATGTGGCTTGCACATAAACTCAACTCTCTTCCTTTCGGTCTCCTTAAAAAAACACTGATATACTGTATATTATATATAATATATATATATATATATATAGTATATATATATATATATAATAAATATATTTCTAAATATATATATATATATATAATATAATAAATATAATATGTATTTAATATATAATATATATATATAGTATATAATATATATAAAATGATATAATATATATATATATATATATTATATATATATATAATAATATTAGATATATCGTATAATATATATATATTATATATATATATATATATTAATATAATATAATATATATATATATATATATATATATATTTATATGACGCCATATTAATTATATTTCTACTTATTATTACTATTATTGCTGAAGTATTTATGAGAATACGATTACACTACTAACCTAAGGTTTGCAATATATTGTCGCTGAACGAGTAGAAACGTGACAGAATCCTGACGCCAACAAAACTTGAAAACAACACCTAAAATGTGCATTTGTTCTTTTATTATTTATATATTTGTATTTTCCTTGTAGCATAGCTAGCTGATAAAATATTTATGGTAAATATTTGATATTTTCTAGCAAGTTTCTGATTGCAGAACTCGAATCATACAATTGCTTTTTGTGCAAACAGGTTTTTTCAAACATTTGCCTTATAGATATATTATTACTTTTGTGTGCAAACATTTTTGTTCAAACATGTACCGTAAACATAGAGTATTACTTTTCGTACAAACATGTTTGTTCAAACTTTTCTAGATATATTCCATTAAAACTGAGGTAGTGCGTTATTACCGACATTTTACCAAAAGTTGATAAAATATCATAGCTAAATGTTATGAATGGCAGTACCTTCTGGTGTTTATCACCAGGGGCGTACGCAGAGGAAAGGCTAATGGGCTACATCTCCCTCCGCTCGAAATTTTGATGAAATCAAAATTTTATCAAAATATTCAAATAAAATAAATGAAAAATGAGTAAAAGGAGAAAAAATCGATACTCAGGAAGATTCTAACACCTCCCCCCTCCTCCACCTCGAAAAAAAAAATTCTGCGTACGTCAGTGTTGTTCACTGATTCATTACTCTAACACCCAACGGGCTATAAGGGTTTTTTACCCTGACTGAAATTTATCCCCTGCTCCGGGTCAGTAAAATTAAAATTATTTTCATCCGAAAAAATAGAATTCGGATGCACCTCAAAATTTTTATTTCCCTCTGCCATCGACTTCCATTCCTCAGCCAGATGTCTCCTAAAGTCCAAAAGTACAATCCTTTGTTGGTGTCCATTACTTCACCAGCCAAAACTGGTGCCCATTTGCCTATTTTTTTTAACCATAACTGGATTAAAGAAAGAGCAAACATTGGAACTTCAGCGAGAGTCGATCCCGGTACATCTGACTTGCCAGGAGATAAAAAAAACAGTTCTTTCTACCCGTTCCTTAGCCATCAGTAGAGCTATATTCTGTTAATGAACTTTTCGGTAAGAAGGAAAACATGTTATAAGTATATGTAATTGTGATTATATTAGGAGTTATTTTCGAGGTCAACTTTTAGCACACAAACACACCAATATATCTCAAACTGATACCCAAGATTTTTTTGAATGCATGACAAATTGGTAGAGTTGAGTTGGGAAGGGCTGCACTCCCTTCCTTCTTACCATAAATTAAGATATGGAAAACAATGTAAAAGACAATAAAAATATAACGAAAACCAACTGAACTCTAGTACTATAACTCTATATGAAGAGATGAAAGTGACTAACTAGAAGTTGCCTTTAATACATAAAGAGCTCTCAAATTTTTTTTGGAGGGTTGGTCCTGCGCCCAATATTCAAATAGTTTTAATTGTTTATAACTTTAAGCTTATGAACTTATAGATCTTGCTGGTGAGACCATGAACGATAAAAATACCTAAATGTACCATCGTGGCTATAAGATGAATGAAAAACTCACCCAACCTTTTTTTGTAACTCCAATGCCTCTTATGTTGAATATGGTCAAAAAACGAAATACAACAATGTCACATTTAACAACAAATTATACCTTAACTATTTTCTATGCAAATCTAATTTGTATTTAAGGTAAAAAAGTAAAAGAAATGCTAAAAAAAAGAGCAAATACAAACGATTATAATTGATAAATATTTTATAATAAAACATTTAAACTTCAAAACATCAAATGCCGTGTATCTGGAGGTATCGACCTTTGATTTGGATATGAGATTTGTTTTCGTAACTCCAGGGGATTTTAGGTAGTCTTCCGGGCTTCTCCCATCAGAGAAAACAAAAAAAATGTTGGAATAAGTTCTACATAAGGATATTATACCCTCTTACATTTCCCTTGTAATCTAAGAAACTGCTTAGAATAAGAACTGCAGAGGGACAGGATAACATCCTTCTTAATCAAATTAATCCTCCTTAATTAAATTCCTTCTTAATCTAAAGAAAATGATAAGAAGAAGACCTGCAAAGGGACATAATAACTTTGTACATTTTCATTTTAATCTAGTAGAATGTATTTATGTGATCAAGAAACAAATACCAGTAATTCTATTTCTCAAAAAAAGTATAAAGCCTTTCTTCTTCATCTAATTTAAAAATTCTTCGTAAGCATAAAAATAAGGAAAGAACATTATGGGTACCATGACAAAAAGATATGCTTCTCTTTAAGCTAATAGAGGTCTGAAGGACAATCTTCGTAAAATACTACAACTTTTCAACCTGGGAAATATGGAGGTGTTAGTATTGTTGCCGGTACTAAAATGGTACAACATACAGCCGATAAGCGAATCTTATTAAAAATTCATGTTCGCCACGGGTATCATAGGTTATAAGATTACTTTAATTCCCATGTAATATATTATAAAATATATATCTATGTTTAATGTATAATGTTAAATGTTTTTCTATGTACCATATTTCTGATAATAAATGTAAATAACAAAAGTTATTTTATTGGCCCTATTTATTCAATCTATGTATATAATATAAAACTGTGTGTGTGTTGTAGCATTTTCATTTCTTTTCGTTCAGTATAATAGTTAGGTTAGGTTATGATAATTTTTTATTAATTATTACCATTTTAATGATAAAATTAACATTGATATGATGGATATGCTTGACAAAGTTGTGAATAAGTTACGTTTTTGTATGCTATGTTAGTTACTTACTGTTGTTAAGTATGGAACTTTGCTAATGTTAGCAGCTTATTCGTGCTTACGTTAGGCAAAAATATGTCGCTGTGTCAGTATATTTAAAGAACTTTGATTTTTGTTATGTTTATCCAAAATGATACTTGAAATATGACTTGAATCAATAGATCAATAGATCAATGGATCATGGATGGAGTGGGGAGGGTGGGGGGGTTATTTGATTTACTGATTTGCTGATTTACTGCTTTAGGGTATGCAAAAACGCAAATTTTTTGTTATAAACATGAAAAGCCTAAAAATTTTAGTAAAAACAAAATGTTTAAAGAAAATAAAACAAAATATAAATAAAAGTTTTTGTGTTATGTTAAACAAAATATGACGAATCAATAGATCAATAGATCATGGGTGGGGTAGGGAGGGCGAGGTGGGTGGTTTGATTTACTGATTTACTGATTTTTACGTTATAAACATGAAAAGAATACATTTTTTAGTAAAAACAAAATGGTTAAAGCAAATAAAACAAAAATAAATAAAAGTTTTTGTGTTATGTTATACAAAATATGACTTGAATCAATAGATCAATAGATCAATGAATCAAGGTCGATTTACTGATTTACTGCTTTAGCGTATGTAAAAACGCAAATTTTTTACGTTTTAAACATGAAAGCATAAAAATTTTAGAAACAATAAATGTTTAAAGCAAATAAAAAAAAAAAATAAAAAAAAAAAAATATATAAAAATAAAAAAAAAATTAAAATAAAAAAAATTAAACACAAATTATAAATGTAAAATAAAACTTATAAAAAATAAAGTTAGAAAAATAAATTTAAATAAAAATATAAAAGAAATAAAAAAAAGTTAAAAATAAAAAGAAATTAAAATAAAAAAATTAAACACAAAGTATAAATGTAAAATAAAACTTATAAAAAAATAAAGTTAGAAAATAAATTTAAATAAAAAAATTAAAAAAAAAAGTTAAAATAAAAAGAAATCGATTGGAACCATTAAAAATGATTTACCGATCATTTAAATCCTTCCAGGAACCAAAAAAATCCCTTTGGGGGCTACGCCCCACTTTTTTTGGGCTAAACCTCTAAGTTCAGATTAAACGGTCTTCCAGACCTTAAATTCTATCTCACCGAACTTAAAAAACCCTGACCTTGACACGTCAAGCTTAAAACCAAATGTTGCAAAATGTTGCTTTGCAACATTTGCAACATCCCTGTTGCAACTTCCGGTTTGCGGTTTGGCCGTCAGTTGTCCACCCCTTACTACTTATATATTATATATATATATATATATATATATATATATATATATATATATATATATATATATATATATATATATATATATATATATATATATATATATATATATAATATATTATATATATAATATATATATATATTATATATATTTAGTTACAATTTATAGAAACTGTGCTGTGACTACCGAGGTACCTAACCTTAACCAAAACCTAACCTAACTAACCTAACCTAACCTAACTACCTAACCTAACCTTAACCTAACCTAACCTAACCTAAACCTAACTTAACCTAACCTAACTTAACCTTTAAATTAATTTCATTTGAAACAGTTTGTGATCAGAAAACTTAGGAGGTTCTGTTTTCTTTACGCTATCCTTTGAGCTGGTACTATATTCCTCACTAGTCACGTACAGTTTTTCTACAAATTGCCATATTATATATATATAATATATATATAGTTATATATATTATATATATATATACTATATAAATATACTATATATATTATATATATATTATATATATATATATTTATTATATATATTATTATATATGGTTATATATATTATATATATATATATAATATATATATATATAAATATAATATATTATATATATATATAATATATATATATATTATATTATACATATATATAATTATATATATTAATATTAAATATTATATATATATATTATATTATATATATATATATATATTATATAATATATAATATATGACATATATATATATATAATATATATATATATATTATATATATATATATATATATATATATATTATATAATTTATTATATATAATAGATAATAATATATATATTATAAATATGATATTATAAATATTATAATATATAATATATATATATAATAATAATATAATATATAATTATATAATATAATATATACTATATTTTATATTAATATATATATTATAATATTATTAATATAATATATATATATATATATAAACAAAATAGTTATTATTAATTTAAAGTCTATATGTCAAAATTAGATTTTAACCTATCTAAGGGGGAGAGATGACTTAGTCTGTTTGACAGTTGTTTTTAAAGTTAAAGATAAAAAAGAAACAACCTTAGGGTATTAGTAATTCTAATGCGGAATTGTGGAATTGCCAGAAATTGCGGACTTAAATTGCGGAATGATTATAGGCATTCCGCTAACTGTATATATATATTATATATTAATTATATAATATATTATATTATTATATATATTATATATAATACTATGTGTTTGTTTATTTCTTTACAGAACTGTATATGTTTATATACCTATACAGAAATATATTATATATGATTATCATTAAAAAAACTGGGATACAAAACGCATTCTTAAGCATTTTAAATAATTATAGCCGACTAGTTCGGTAAGAATATTTTTTCAGTATTTCAAGGCTCTAGAATTAGTATAAGATAAAATTTGAAATTAAAAAGGATGATTTTAAAATTGCCTAAATGTAAAACAATATGAAAGGCTTATGTTAGATAGTGTATAGTTAAATTAATGGATTATCATATTATGCAGTAATGAGTTCTTGATTTAATTAAACAAAATCATTGGTCAGAAAATGAACGTCTTAAAAGTTCGACTTGATTTATTTTTATATCAAGTCATACAAGGAATTCTAACAATCTTATGGTTCCTCTCTTTGGACCAATATTCCAAAATTGGTATCCTTTATATGGTGGCTTTCTAAAATATGTGAAATATTTAATAGCTGAATAGGGAGGAATGATGGAAATGGTTTAGGAATTTTAAATGAAATAAACTCTTTATGCTTTATTACCTTTTTAATCATCCTCCCTATTCAGCTATAAATGCTCATCTCTTCAGGACAGGCCACCATTTAATACAGGATAACAGTATTTTATATTTGGAATTATTGTCCTAAACTAGAACTCGATGCTTCAGGTTGTTAGGAATCCTTTAATAGTTTGGCTATTCTCATAACCGGACCTAAATGAAATCTAAATTTTAATTTTTAATCTTTTAATATTGAAGTGAGATTTTGTTTAAATTAAGAACTCTTTACTGCATAATAATGTTATATCATAAGTATCTATAGATTATATTATTTTAACTTATATTATTTTTTAATATTATTGATTTTATATAATTTATTTTTTATTTTAAAATACAGGAATCAAAAATTACAGACTCGGTTTCCAAATGTCAAGATTCGGAAATAAAATCCAAATGTGTTAATCGGTTTTTGGGAAGACGCGCAGTATAATAATTAGATTATAGATAGAGTAGACTAGATAGAATATAATAATATAATAGAATATATATACTTATATATATGATATAATAATGATATAGATATAATAGAGTAGAGAGAGAAGAGACAGAAAGAGAAGAGAAGACTAAGAGAAGAGTAGTAGAGAGATGATAGAATGAGATAAGATATTACTAGATAGAATAAGAGAAAAAAAAGTAAAAAAAAAAGAAATAGCAATTTATTTTTTGAGCGGCCATTGAAAAGTAAGAAAAATGTATTTTTTCA
>JABUQX010102903.1:7500-14453 GCA_015478945.1 Trachelipus rathkii | reverse complement strand
ACTAATTTCTTAAATTATTAATAGGAATGTTCTAATTTTTCACTGTGGTGGAACAAGTATTGTAGCATCAGTGGGAGAAATTGCCGGGGGTTTATTGAGTATAAAAGAAACGTCTTATTCCCTGACAGCTTCTGGAGATGCTATTACAAATCTCTTAGTAGATCACTTTGCCAAGGAATTTTTTTCGTAAGTGTTTATTCTTAGTATTCTTAATCTAAAATTATTTTTCCCCATTAGATATTAGTGTTTGACATTGAAGGTATATGTAGTGGTACACATGGCGCACCACATCTGCACAAAACCAACATCCACACTCATATCTCCAACGTGAAATATGCAACCTCTTTACACTAATGAACACATATGCTTAGAACAGATGTTCAGTAGATGGTGTTCGAGATGTCATGTTTTTCATCACTTATTCTATCTATTAACTAACTACATTGAATGTATAAACATTGGACTCGCCCATATGCTTATTGCAATGCAGGGTAATTTTCTTATAACCATCAACATCTCTCTAAGAAAGCTTATTTAATACTGAATAACTTTAGGAGTAAATTTGGAACAAATGAACCTGTGTTTATCAGTGATATAACTTAAGATACAATATAGAAATTATAAGATTAATATATTTAAATATTGAAAAAAGACTAAAAAGGATATTGTAACGTAAGCTTAATGTATGAGTTAATAGTGTGATGTTGAAATAAATGTAATTTTAAGCGCTATATTTTCTGTAATACTAAATTATTTTTTGTGATAAGTAATGTCAGATAAATTAATTTCAATGTGTTCACATTAATTGATTTATGGCTTTTTCCATTGACTATCATTGAATACTAAATCTTTGGAATGTTCAATAACTATTTAACTAACTTATACTTATTTAACTTATACTAACGTGGTGCAAAGCCATGTACACAAGCATGCTTAAGACAATGTCAACTTCTTCAAATACTTTCTCAAAGGATATATTGTGAGTTGGGGAACTCAAGCATATGTTCTGGAATTTGTTCCTGTATTGCAAACCAATGTGTTACTGAATTTCCAAATCCGAATGATCTGCCTCGTTGTCTGGCAAAAGCTATGGCACATTTGCATAACATTTTCAGACAAGCGTTTTTAGTAAGTTCCAAATCAGTTTCTTCTAACTCACTTTGAATGGTTGTCATCCATTGTTTTGGGTATACATGGATAGAAAATTTGTCTTTCAAAGTTGGCATAGCTGGACTTGTGATTTGGCAAAGGTCAACTGAAGAACTTATCATGTCATCATTCAGCTTTGGAAATATATCAAGCAGAGTAATGTATATGCTACGTTTGTCGAGCACTAATTTAAGATATGGTTCTGTTAGATGTATGCCAATAAGTGTTTTGGACAACAAGAAAAACTTCAAAATAATTATGCATAAAAGAGTATGCTACACATCCCAATTGGTAATATCCAATTCATCCAAATATGCACAAACATCATGCCAATGACACAAAAGCCACTGCAGCACATGCTAGTAATCTTCCAATCCTAAGATCTTTAAGAGCAAAAGCTAAGTTGTTTTTAGCTTTCTTTTCAACAAATTCTGCAAACTGGAGATAACTATTCTAAGGCTTTTGGGAATGTTCTGGTCCAATAAGTTTCAGAAGTGCATGAAATCCTACTATCACAGCAACATAAAGTGCACCATCTGATGATATGTAAGTTGTGTTTCCCACACCTTCTCATATCCAACTTTTTTTCTATAGAACAAATTACGGACTCCAAATGTTCTGATACCTTACTGCCTTGCTAATCCTTCATTTTCACTTGCCAAATCAGACCTTGTTGCCCTTATTTGTTTCTCTAAACTGGCTTTCTCTGATTTTGTGAAAACTGCAACCCATTCAAATTGGTAATCCATTAACTTTACAAGATTTTGTTTTCCATTAGCTACCTGTTGTACTGATAAAATCCTCACTGTTTTTTCAATGTGCAATGGCAATGCCATAGTACTTTCCCAATATGTGCACAAGATGTTCCATCAAGCATCTGCACTGTATCATCTATAGACAGGAGAGCCATGCCAATTTGCGGTTCAGCTCTCAATGCAATTACAGATCATGCTTTAGTAACAAAATGTCTTGTTGGAAGCCAGTATGGATCATTGGTAGGTGGGTGTCATGGTGTTTTTTGCTTTGATCATTCAGAATGGTGCTCCATATCATTTGGCAGTGTAAACTTCGGTCCAAAAAGCTTGTTACTAACAATCTAAACAGCCTTAATGACTAGACTTGTATTCAAATCAGCTTCATGCCATTGACCTGCACAATAGTGGAATAAAATTATCTTGTACAATTTCTTTGGAATAAACATATACGTCATTTTCCCAGAGTTGACCCTTTTTCTAACAATCTAACGGATTTGCCAATCATATATGATTGAATGCATTTGTACTCAATTAATAATATATATATATATATTGAACTAATTATTAATAGTATATATATACTCTATATATAAATATATTATAATTAATTACTTAGTATACTAAAACACATAATACGTGTACATCAGAAGAGCCCCCCCCCTTCCGATACGTGCTACACGCATCTTGTGCGCCATTCATTCAACATTACTATATAATGTAAGTGCAATTAAGGTATGTAGTATTTGTCGAGACCCAAAGAAGCTTTCGGTTGTTCGGCAGATTACTTGAATCTTAGAATTCCTCGGTAGAATTTGGATGAACTTAATCTTTCGCATTTAATGGTTCCATTGAGGCAAGAAGCGGAGTCTCAGAAGTCATGAAGGGTTTGACATTTTAAAGAAACGAAATATACCGCCTAGTAACAATGTTGATTACCTCCTTTGTTTCCTTATGTATTTATATCAGTTGTGAGTATTCTTCATTTCTTCTGATTGTATATTCTCTTGAACTGCTATTCCAGTTCTGTTCTTGCAATTCTTTCGGCTATCTCTGCATAGTTTTTTCTGTTCCTTCTTCTAATTGCCATTGCCAATTATATTCAGTAGTTCAATTTTTTGACACAATATTTTTTTAAGATGTCTGCATTCCGATTTACTGGTCATTTTTTATACAAAATTATTCATCAAAATGTTTCTTTCCGGTTTCTATCATCTGTATAAGGTAGCCTTCCCGCACTAACATATAAAAAAAAGGTCGTTTCCAATAATAGTCGACATCTCAGTTTTTCAATTCAATTTAATCCGTACTCATTATTGACCTATATGTTGGTATTAAGGTCCTCATTATCTATATTTTTTCTTTTTAACTGCAGGATGAGAAACTGGGACAGGAGTACACTTTTGGATCTTTCCCAGAGACTCAGAATGAGTCACTTCCTTTGTGCTGGCGTTAACAACATATTTACATGTTACAATAATGATATTATCCCACTTTAAAGTTCATTGATTATCATATATTGAATAATGTATGTAATTTTACATTAATTTGGTAATTTATTTGATTTATGAAAAAATTTGGTAAATTCATTATAATGACATCTATGTCGTTACCAGATAGAGTAAATTTAAGTCACTCTTGAAAACGAATATAATAGAAAAATTTTGAGGGTGTGTATCCAGTTAAAAAAAGCTAAAATAGGATGGTAATTGTGGAGTATTGGTGACTTGGGTTCATGTAAAATTAGCTGTGCTAAAAACAAAAAGAAAGGTAATTAATTAAAAATGGTTACGAAATTGCTGTTGTTAAAAAGTTAGGGTGCTGTGAAGTCTGACTAGTTTCGTATTTTAATTCTTAATTAAATGCTATATTAGATAAAGTATGATTGCGAAAACATTACATTTACAAGTGGTTCATCGGATAACATACACAATATGACCATCACAACAAGTTCAACTTCAGATATCATTGATATAAATGCAATACAGTGAAAAATTATAATTTATTATTAGTATATTAATAACAACAAATTAGGTATAAATTTATAGTATATAATAATACTATTAATATAAATGTTTATAATATTAATTAAATAATTAAATAAATATTTAAATAATATATAATATTTTTTACTATATATATATATTGATTAATATATAGTATATATTATACTAATATATATATTATACATTAATATATATATAATGAATATTAATTATTTATTTATTGAAATAGGAAAAAAAAATATGTTAAGGATGAATCTGGTCGCTGTTCAAGAACCACCTTCATTAGCTTGAAAAAGGACTAGATGAATATGAGAGTGAAATATGGAAAATGAGAAATACTTAAAGATATAGCACGTTCTGCTCGCAGATGAATGGCGTTTCTAGCCCGGGGGCTGCTTAATAGTATTATCTCAATCAGGTAAGAAAAAGGTGGTCGCAAACGACCCCTGGATATTTCAAGAATGCCAAGGCCATACTTAAGACCCCCCCAGTGACAATTTCCGGCGAGCACCTCCGCTCGTGCGCACCTGGAAGAGAGCGTTTGTACCTTCATGCGTGAGTCAGATGAGAGGCCATGGATTGTGCACACATTAAAGCCATCTGAGAGGACATTACGAAAAAACCACTTAGGTGTACTCTTGCGTGCAGTTTGGGTTCTAGTCCTAATACTCAAAAACCTGAAATAGCACTGTTGAAATAATTAAGACACTATGAGATCCAAGTAACAGGCGCTCTCTAAACATGGAGTAATGTCAAAGCTGATAAGATACCTTACCGATAGCAGAGACAGCGGCCAGCAGAAAGAAGAAACTTTAGAATGTAGGGAAAAGGACTTTTAACGTAATTGTGTGATATTTAAAACATAAACTTAAATTTACATACGAAATGTATAATCTATATCCACTAGGTGACTGAGAACAACTTTTAGAGAGAAGATGGTAATATGTATGTAGCTGTGATGTTATCGGTTGTGCCACTCCAAATTGCACTAGTGATATCACCCAGGAGTATATATCAGTCATATATATTATGATACACCAATATGTAATAAGGGAGTTATAGGTAAGGAGTTGTCTGCATGAACCACTCATTTCATTATGCTGATAGACTAGATGGAATGTATGCGACAGGAGGTTGTAGTCGTATATTATATCCACGCATAGAAAATTGGCGTTTTTCGTTACCTCGCGGGAGGACTGCATTTTGTCACATAAACTCCATTAGGCTCCTATGAGTATAACTAGTCGCAGACACACCCTAGCTTTCCAACCGACCCTGCGCGCGACAATTTAGGAAATAATAATATATAGAATTACAGTTTATGCTTATAGGATAATACTATTATTCCTGTCATTGATAGTGAAATAATAATATAAAAAAAAATAATAATAAAAAATATATTATATAATAATACTATACAATAATTGCATATATACAAGCGGATATAAATAATAGATGAGTATAATATATACCATATATTCCTATATATAGTATGAGATAATCCGGTAGTATAAATAAATATATATATTTATGCCTTTCTTATCCCTCTTTGTAAGTCTAAAATGCCTGTTACTAAGGCAAAATGGATAGAGATAGAAACGCTATCAAAAGAGTCATCAGAAAAAGAATAAAGAAGCAAGTAGAGGAGGAAAGTAAAAAAAAATGATCGAAAAAGAAAAAAGCCAACCAAGACACATTAACCAGAGGCTACCACCTCTTGTGTAAAATTACCATATTAATTAGTGAAAAAACTCGTTCACACATGACAGAAAAACCTAGAGCTTCATGGGACCGCTGACCCGACCCTTCACTATGGTAAATCGTCAAGTAAGGTTTTCATACGCTCATATGGCACAGTGATGTGATCTAGAGGGCCACAAACGGCATGCCCCCTCAATACAATATAACACCAGGCACCATTCTTCTTTTTATTGCGGTATCTTATCGTCACGTTATTCTGCGCTTTCTGAGACCAAATAAAATCAAATGATTCTCTTTCCCTTCAGACATTCGCTCACCAATTCATTATCTCCTTATTTTCTCTTCTCTGTTGTGTGTTTCTCTCTCAAGCACCACACACGAGTCGTATTCCACAACACACTCCCCACTATACCAATCCGCTTAACCAACCGACATCATTCATCCTTTCCACATGACCAAACCATTCTCAACATACTTTCATTTATTCTTCTCATCTACCCCTTTCTTCACACCACACAATCTCTCCTCACACTACAGCGCTTCATTCTTATTTTATTAATTAAGGGTCTCCACACCTAGCTTGCTCCTAAGATTGTCCATCTGAACACATTGAACTTTTAGAATCTTATACTTCTTATTTTCAGACCATTAGTCTCACTACCATCAATTAATCACAGTACGAAACATACCCCAGTAAGACCCTAGCGCACTCAAGCACTTAGTCCCTTTAACTATTCACAACGATTTATATTATCCCACCAGCAAAACCTTCCATGACCTCGAATCACAGGGACTTTGCACCATAGGCGTAGGCCAGCTCTGCATCATTCCTTTCCCTTTTCATCCAACAGGAATAAAAATATTATTAGAACTTTTAGGTCTAATGGAACTTAATTTTCTCGGGCCTTTACCGGGGAACCTTCACAGTCTAACATAACTTCACACTGAGGACTGTATCCTCACTCACAACCAGTTGTAGACTAGTATCACATTTTCCTCACCGCTCTACACCATGGAGGTCGTGCTCGCATACATACCCTGGGCGCAAATCTCTCTACAATCCTCTCAAACTCTCTGTCAGTGATTCTCCCACACCGTGAGAAAGTACTCCCAGCGCCTGCTTCTCTGCCGTCTCCTTCCCACCCTCCACCTCCATCTCCACATCCATAACAGATGCATATGGTCTAAACACACATTTTCCTGCCATTTCCCACCTCGAATTCCCGCCGCCTCTTATGTTAATCCCCCCGCAATCCATTACGACAAGATGTGACACTAACCAAGCGAGAGCATAACACAACCCTGAGTCTCACTCCGCTCTAATCCTAAACCAATCAACCATCTG
>JABUQX010102903.1:0-5000 GCA_015478945.1 Trachelipus rathkii | reverse complement strand
TTCTTTACATAGGTTTTTTTCCCACTCTCAAATCCTTTGTGGACCCTCCCTTTAACATTGTCCATCTTCTTAGAAACCTCCCCACTTACCAAACATAACAAAACCAAGAACACCTTGTCAGTTTCAAATGTTTTCTTTAAAGCTTTAAAATGCATATAATAAAATAAAAGAGAAAATATTGAAAAAAGCTGTATCTGAAAAAAAATCATTTTAAATAAAGAAAATTATTTTCTTTGGTTAATTATTTCTTCTAGGAAGGCTGCAAGTGTGAAAAATTTTGTTTTTTTGTTAAGACTATCTGGATACCTTGAGCAGGGCAGATTCTTTTTTTTTATAAAACTAGGTATGTGCAACGGATCGACTGCATCTACTCTCCACAGCCCCTCCTCAGCGCAAGTCGAGTCGCCCGTACACCCGCCCATCTGCCCTACTCCTCTATACTACGCACCCTGACCCTCGGTTACACCCTTCATGCCTATTCTTTCGCTAAGGACCCCAAAAGAACGATTTGACCCTCCCTCCTATCCCCTCTTCTCTTCCGTCTTCTCCTCGCTTTCCAATCCCAGTTCTTCATTTCCTCGTTTGTTCTGTAATCCTGCTTCCGCGCCGTGCATCGTGTTAAAATGTTAATTTAATTTTTATTCCTCGTACGTTTGTGACTCTGTGGACAGCGTACTTAAAATATTTATATATTGAATAAAAAAGTAATATTTAAAGATGTTATAAATGGGTTGCGGGAAAATTCATAGTTCATTCCGCAGCCATGGAGCGATATTTTTAAAAAAAAAACCATGTGTTTTTTTTTTTAAGAAAAGAAAAAAAAAAACACGTTTTTTTTCTTAAAAAAAGCTACCCATATAGTCAAAATCTATTTCTTTTGTCTGCCGCCCTGTTTTTGTTTGTCTTTCTTTCTTTGTTTTTTTTTCCATTAAAAATTCCTTGTTTCAATTTTTCACTCACATTGTTAAAAATATATTTTTAGCGTGATTTTCTTCCTTACGTATGCACACCTTTTAGTATTCTTTTTTGCCTCCTTAATATATTTAAAACGATTTTTTTAATTATTATCCAAGCACAAATAACATATTCTTTTTAGTGAACTTCACCATAAATACTACTGTTTTAAATATGTACACAATTATGTTAATACACAAACAGAGCCACGCTTCTTTTTATACATTTACCTATTAATACCAGTATAAAGTAAGACATTCGATTCATTCACGCTCTTCATTCCACCATGGTCCGCTGTTAACACTCTTACTTTTCTTACAGTTCTTTCACACATAATAGTCCACACACTTCTCTTTGCATTACTATAGCTAAGCACATCTGCTTCCTTCTATTTGGCCCCAGCATTTGTTACAGTCATAATTTAATCTACATTTAACCGTGTTCCAAATTGTATAAGCCGGAATTATTATATTTATTACTAATTATGCTGATGTATTATTATTATTATCGCATTTATCTTATACATATCACTTATTATTTCCTATATTTGATCGTTGTTCAACTTGATAACTTCTCACAATCACGTAATTATTTTACTATCAATCAATTCACCTTTTATATTATATATATCGATATAATTCACCTTTACTTCTCCATCTAAACCACTATATACCTTATATAACTAACTTAATTATTTTACATTAGAAAACAAGTATCATATGTATCCTCATATAAATCCCATTTCTAAAACCCCTCACTAGAATTTTATAACTATACCAACTAACATTACTTTCAATCAATTACTCCTATATCTCACTCACATAACATCAAAACATTACATATAATTTATACTTATTTCTCTCACTTTCCTAACGATCTTTCTCATTTCCTTCCCACTTCCAAGACTTACCACAACTCTAGTAGGACTTATGGGATATACTCATGGTTGGTATGATGGAAAAGTTATTACTTAACACACCATAACCTCTCTCTTCACAGAAAATAATCAACCTTCCTACCATTCTCATTTTCTCCCCGCCACCTCTCTCTATATATCTATTCCTTTATATTCATCCCTTTTTTTGATTCACCTATCCCCAAACCATTCAGGTCCCCCAACATATCAATCTGAAGCTCCTAACCACCCCATCCAGAACACCATTCAGATTATCCAAAAAATCGTACTCTCGTTCAAAAGGTAAGGTCAGTAACAAGCATCAGAAAAAGAAATAGGAGCCCATACGTCACGAACCGAGCAGCGATACCTTAAAAGCCTTGTATTCTAAATACATCTAAAAATTAAAGCTATCGATTAGAAATACTAGAGACGTAGCACAAACAACAGCTCTAGGCCTTATCTTAATTCCCAGCCTTTGTTCCTCTACCACTAGGTCACTCATCAATTAACATATAATGGAATACCTCTCTTCCCTCTGCACTATCTACTCATTCCGACACAAGCAAACAAACATTATACCCCACCCACACCTACTAGATTTCTACCACTTGCGTTTCATCTATGCTTTTCGCGACGCCGACCCTCACTATAGCCACAGGCGAGGCTATAATAACACAAATTGTCCCATTTCTCACACACAGATTCTAATATCACCTGCGTCTCCTCTGTTCTTCATCTCACACACTTTGATATCCCCACGTCTCCGAGCCACAACTCTACCTACTCTACACTCTCCTCACGACTCCACAAAACTTCCCACACACTTCGACTCTCTATAAATTAGATTATGCACAACGTCTTCTGTATCTTCGTCACCTCCGCCCAAAACGTACACACTTCACTCCTCTCTTCACGAAGAGTTCGCTTTACTGACATCAATCCACTTTTCTGGCGTGCTCGACAGCTCGTTCTCAACGAAGAGACTAGGTGCATGAGTGTCGGCTTATCACAACACACACTCTACACCGTCACCTTATAGTCGCACTTCTCAACGTACACTGCCATGACTAATTACACGATGATAGGCACAATTACTTCTCACCCCACTATCACTAGCCGTGATTCAACGAGTTAGTATTAGGAGCCAAGACTGTCGCATGTCAAAACAGACCTTTTCATTTACTTCTCTTCATTTTACCCCTTTCTTCACACCACACAAGTCTTTAATATGTTCATTGCCGTTCGATTGTGATTTAATTCTTCTCACACCTATGCACTTGACCTCACTGCTTAAGAATGGATCGCCATCTGAAATAAATAGTTCGATGACTTTAGATTTAGTAATATTATGATCTGCGTCCTGATGAGCCCGAGATGTCACGAGTTGTGTTCTCAAAGAATATGAACGACCATTAATAATTTACAGAGAAACAGGCAAAATAAGGGTAACTAGCACATTACCCTTCATATCACACCACCACTTAATTTATATAAGAACATCACTCCCAACTTAAAGGACGTTATAGTCCCTTTACATCTTCACCAATCGAATTTAATTGCACCAGGCAGTACAATTCATTCTATATATATCAATTCCTATCTAACTCTATCATTTCCCCTTCTCATCACACACATTACCGAAGTTATAGAGCGCTAAATATTGTACTCACATAACCCAGTATCTACTTAGTTCCCATGATGTATATAGAACTCACACTTATCTAACATAACTTCACACTGTAGACTGTCCTCACTCACAACCAAACCTTACTCTTATCTACATACAATTACTTTCAAACCCCTTCCTTTTACACATACCCTGGCCCCAATATATTCCCTACCGAAATATCTACTCAAACTCTTTCAGATTCGCCAACAACAAACCTCAAATATATATTACACGCAGATGAATAGATTATATTAAGTATATAGGCTAACCCTCCACTCATCTCCATCATATCTAACACCAATATTCCTTATATGTCACGCTACACCTCTATATAAATTCTTTCAATTACTCACATCCAATTAACAAATATTTGAATTAAATAACCAAGGAAGAATAACACATCCCTGCGCCTTGTAAAATGAAACTTAATACTAATAACCATAATCACTTTTGACACCATTAATATATATAAAATTAGGTCTCATATCACTATCGTCATACATACTTTTATGAAAGTTACAGAAGCTATCCACCAACACTATATATCTCATATAACACCTGCATAGACCTGCCCTATTAATAACCCTATTCTTCGTCTGTCTTTGTCATACTACAATTTTATTTCTTCTTCCTCTCGTCAATATTCCTATCATTTTTAATTGCTCAATGTAGAGTGGATTTGATGCTCACACATCCTACTTATAACTAACACATAAATACGCATCTTATTGTTTTATTTATCACCAATCTAGTCCTCTAGTCACTCTCATGCGCACTCTTTCGACCAAAAACACAGCATAATCTATATCCAGCATATATATTCATCTAAATAAACTAAATAACCCTTAATAATTATCTACAGTTATTCCTTTATCTCCCTTATACCCCTATATAAATAGGTTACTATAATTACTACTCTCCTCCAATCCCTCGATAAACTATATATATATAGATATCACCATCCATAAACGCTATTATTACACAACTGTCATAGCATACCAATCAAATATACACCATCTTGCTCCGATATATTATCGTATATATACCTGCAGATTTACCATTCTTTCAACTTTCTCACTCTATACCCATTTCCTCCTCTAAATTGCTAATACCCTCATCTCACCACTAGCGAAATAACCTATTCCTCTTAATATATATGTACCAAGTAGGTCAAATCACCCACATCACAAAGTACATTTTAATCACTATCTATCATCATTTACTGTACAAATTATCCAAGATAAGATTTTATATATTTCAAAGTGTTCTATTCTCACTAAGTGTATATCATTACACATAATTTCAAATCAATATATAATACACACATACAAAATAGAACTAACCACCATCCTACTATCTTCATTATATATTATTCCTAAGGCAGTTCCCCTTTATTCTAATTCTTACCTTTCGCGCTTCCTTTCTCAGATAGAGCTTCCTATTCCCTTTGAGTCTTCTCTATCTCCTCTATCTCTCTCT
>JABUQX010102902.1:22500-24248 GCA_015478945.1 Trachelipus rathkii | reverse complement strand
TACTTCCTATTCCAGACCATAGTCTCACTACCTTACAATAACACAGCGGAAACAAACATTACCTCTCATCTAGACTCTAGCGCGACTCAAGGGATTAGTCCCTTTACATTCACCCACGATTTAATTGCACCAGCAGCCTTCCTGCCATTCACAACTTTTTTACTACACTCTGCATATCCGTTCCCTTCTCATCCAAAACATACCCTAAATATTTATAGAACTCAGACACTCGTCCAGCTGCTCATCATCTAACATAATTTCACACTGAGGACTGTCCTCACCACAACATTAACCTACTCTTATCTACGTTTACTTTCAAACCCTCCTTTTAATACCCTGCCAAAGTCTCTCTACCAATCGCTCTCAACACTCTCTCTTCAGAGTTCACACACAAAACCAAATCATCCGCAGTTACAATAGGTAGGGCAACCCTCCAATTCCTCTCCATTTCTCCCCATTCATTCTAGATCCATTTCCTGCCATCCCCACCTCGGAATTTCTGTTCATAACCCCAGTCCATGAACACATGAATAACCAGGAAACATAACATCAACCCTGTCTCACTCCGCTATTAATTCCCTAAACCGAATCACCAATGGACACGCGATTGTTATTGCTTACGTACACGCTTCACTATCTCCATACCATACTTTTGATTCCATTCAGAAGCCTACCACCAACACCATAATCATAAGACCTGCCATGTAAGAGCTTCCCTGATTAACTCTATCATACGCCTGTTGTAAATCCATAAAACCTAAAATATAATTTATTCTTTCTTCCCCTCATTTTCTCAATCATTTGTTTCAATGAAAGATTTGATTCCACACATCCTCTACCACTCGTAAACGCACCTTTGTTCTTCCCCAACCAGTCCCTCAGTCACTCGACCACTCTTCAACCAAATAATACCACATATACCTTCCCTGCTTAGCTGAACACTCGAATAAATCTGAGTTCCCTATAATTTCTACAATTCCCCTTTTCTCCCTTACCCTTATATAAGGGTACTAATACCGCTCTCCTCCAATCCCTTTGGAAACTTTACCCTCCATAAACGCCTTATTACACAACTTCCAAATCCATGATCAATCACCACTGCGCCTCCGCTCTTATTCAGTGGGTCGACTAGGTTAGAGTGCGGTGCGATCATAATAACCTGCCAGATTTACCATTCTTCAAACTTTCTCACTTCTACCCATACCTCCTCCTTACTAATGACCTCATGCCCAAATACCTATTCTTCTTGCACCATCAAACCCACACACAGTTCCACTAACACCTCATCATTACTTTTAATATTGTGCAGATTTTCGAGAGTTGTGCTTTTCCACCATCCCCTCACACCAATTTCATCAGTTACAAAAGCACCATCCGTATTCATTATTCTATGAAGCCAGATTCCCATTTATTCTCATTCTAACCTTTCGCGCTTCCTTCCAGAAGAGCTTCCTATTCCCTTGTATGTCCTCATTTATCCTCCTTCCAAAACTGTTCATTTACCTCTTGTTTCTCCTACGTATGCACCTTTTGAGTATTCTTTTTTCATCCTTATATATAATTCCCAAGCATCTTTCTTTGAAACTTCATCATTTGCTTTAGTACATTCAACCACGCTCTTTTTTACCTTAACCGGGTCTTTCATCAGCCCTCTTGCAGTTCGCCACCAGTCGCTCTTAACATTCTACTTGTGCCTGCGCGACGATTGGCCACACACTTCTTATGCACTAACTAACAATTGCTTCCTT
>JABUQX010102902.1:10000-15000 GCA_015478945.1 Trachelipus rathkii | reverse complement strand
AGCCACGTGGATGTGGTTTCGCATCCAAATGAGCGGATCTTCTTATGCTAGAAGCATGAGAGAGAGTGTGATTTTGTATGTTATAATAGATTGTTCTGTTGTATGTGTTGGCTATGTTTTTAGTAATCGCTGTCGATATATGAGATTAAGCAATAGCAATATATATTAAATATTGAAGAAAAAACCTAATACTGAGTTTGCCTGCAATTTTTGTGCTCATTCAGGTAGCCAGATATCGGTTTCGCGAGAGGAAAATTACCAAATTTAAACGAAAAGACTCGCTTTTAATCACTGAACTACCATTGAACTCCTCTCTACTTATATATATATATATAATACGTGATATAATATATATGATATATATATAGTTATATACATATATATACTATATATATACTATATATATATATTATATATATATACTAATAATATATATAATATATATATAATACTATTATATTATATATTACTCCCCTTGTCCAAAAGTAGTTTACTTGAATCATCCTATAACGACTGAACGAGTATTGTAGCTCCTCTGTGACGTAATATGGAGTGGGTAAGCTAGTTTACCTAAGCCACATATCCAAACCAGTTTTTAAACAAGATTCATAAAGTCAGTCTTGTGCACTACAGTCTTGTGTTCTTGTATGGCATGTGTTCTAACTCGTAAACGATTTTTGCACTACATCCTTTTTTTTTGGGTTGGTTTTTATTGGGGGGGGGTGCGCGTGTTTTCGTATCCTCGATTACGTTTTTTGCTAAGCAGGTAAATAGTTGAACAGCGACGTTGACGCTATCAAATTCTGTGTGAACGTAGCCACTGAGCACTCTCTGCTTCTTTAAACTAAGCTTATGGGGATGCCACTCTATAGAGAACTATGGTTTTTAAGTCGTATTAGCTTTAATAGAGGGACCGAGAAAATGTGAAGACGACCCCCTTCGTTGGTAGAAGACCAATCTCGGTCAACAGACGATTGAAAATGTGGAGTTGTTGAGCGTGAATGAGAGAAGACCGCCGGTATCAGTGTCAGAATGATTGCAGAAGAAAACTGGTTTGGATAAAATGCAGTTCATAGAATTTTAACCAACCATTTTCACATGCGAAAAATGTGCAAACTAGTGCCGAAAGACTGGTCTGTGGAGCAGAAAGCGAACAGGATCAAAATTGTCAAGATTTACTTGAAAGACTCGAAATGGGGCACAATTTTTTGGATAAAGTTATAACAGCGAATGATCATGGGTTTTTGAGTACCGATCCTGAAACCAAACGTCAAAGTGCGGAATGGCACACAAAAAATTCTACTCGTCCGAAGAAAGCACGTATGAGAAAGTCCAAGGTGAAAACACTGATGAATTGCTTTTTAAGACAAATTGTTGTATTGTGCACAAGGAATTCAAGGGACAGGGACAGATAACAAGTCTTTTACAAGATTGTCTTGGAAAGAGTTGGAAACGAGTTCAGCGAATCAAAACAGACACCTTGTAGACGATTGGGTGCTGCACCACCGATAACGTGCCATCTCACACTGCGCTCTCAATTATAGAATTTCTGGCGAAGGAAAAACATCAAGTACTTCCATATCCTTCATACAGCCCAGAATTTAGCTCGTGCCGATTTCTTAAACTTCCCATAGGTTGAAATTTAAGTGAAGGATCATCTTTTGGGACGATAGAAAAGCATAAAAATGCATGTCAACGATTTTATTAAACATAATTCAAGAAAGTGATTTCCGGTACTGCTGGTACTGCAATGAACAGTGGAAGAAACGTTGGAACCGCTTTGTGAACCTCCCAAGGATCATACTTCGAAGGAGATAACTTGTAATTTCCGGTAAGTCCAATGCATAATTAAATACGACATCAGTGCACTTACTTTTGGGACATAACAATATCATATATATATAAATATATATATAATAATATATATATATATATATATATTATATATATATATATATATAATATATTATATATATATATATATATATATATATATATATATATATATATATAATATATAATATACTTATATATTATATATATATATATATACTAATATATATATATTATTATAATATATAATATTATATATCTTAAATATTATATATATATATATATATATATATATATATATATATATATATATATATGTTATGTCCCAAAAGTAAGTGTACTGATGTCGTATTTAATTATGTATTGGACTTACCTGAAATTACAAGTTATCTCCTTCGAAGTATGATCCTTAGGAGGTTACACAGCGGTTCCAACATTTCTTCCACTGTTCATAGCAGTACCGGAAGTCATTTTTCTGAAGTGTGTTTAGTTCACGTGTTACAGTATTTTTTATGCTTTCCATCGTCCCAAAATGATGAACCTTCAACTTCATTTTCAAACTTATGGAAGAGGTAAAATATAATATATATATTATATATAATTATATATAATATATATATAATAATATATATATATATATATATATATATCATATATTATTAATATATATATATATAATATATAAATATATATATGCGTTCGTGTGGTTGTTTTGTTCAAAATAAATAAAACCTCAATGAAGCTACTCTTGTCAATAAGACTTAATCCAAAAATCTATTAAATCCTTGTCATTAAAATATGTAAATTTGTTGCCGTTCGAGACAAAACTTTGGATCAGATTTTTAGTAAAAATGTCTTGCCAAAAGAACCTAACAACAAAGCAAAAGAAACTCTACTAAATTAAAGATTCTGATAAATATGTAGTTTATTGTGCTTTATGACACATATTAATCATTATTCTTATTATTTATTATTATTATTTTACTGTTGATACCATGACAAATAATTTTCATTATTATTATATTATTATTATTATTATTATTGATTATTATTATTATTACTTACTGTAAATTACAAAATTGTGGTATATATTTACTTTTCAGTTGCTTAAGCGATTATTTGTATTATTTGTATTATTTTTATTATTTTTATTGATTATTATTATTATTATTAATTATTATTATTATTATTATTTATTATTATTATTATTATTATTATTATTATTATTATTATTATTATTATTATTATTATTATTATTATTATTATTATTATAAATCTTTTTCTTCTAATTAATTAATTATAATTAATTATAATTATAATAGTATAATTATAATTATTAATATATGAGATTAATAATTATAATTATCTAATTATAATCAATAATAAATTATAATCCTATAATTATAATTCATAATCTATAATTATTAATAAATAATATAATTATAATGATAACCAAAAACATGAAGAAAATTATAATAACAATTAGATTAGAATTATAATTAAATTTATTATATTTATAAATTATTATTATTTTTTATTATTATCATTATTTATTATTATTATTGATTATTGATTATTTATTATTTATTGGTTATTTATTTTATTATATATTATTATTATTATTATTCATTGTTATACTTATTATTAATTAGTATTAGTATATATGTAGTATTTAGTATTAGTATTAGTTATTAGTTTAGTGTTTCAGCATTAGTGTTGGTTGTTGTTGTTGTTGTTGTTGTTGTTGATTGTTGTTGTTGCTTGTTGTGTGTTGTCTGTTGTATGTTGTGTTGCTATTGGTTGTCTGTTGTTGTTTAAGTTTATATTTATCAATTATATTATTATTATTATTATCTTATCATATTATATATTATTATATTATTATTATTATTATTTATATAGGCCTTTTTATTATATTTATTATTTCGTATAGATGAATACGTATTATTATTATTATTATTATTATTATTGTAACTGACGTCATAGTAAAATGTTTTTTTGCTGGCTTTTTCCTGGAATATAACTTTGTTGCCTTCTTTTCCAATGATCATCAACATTACTATTAATTAAAGCTTATCTATATACTATGATATATTAGCCTATAATACTTATATATTATATAATATATATATATATATATATATAATATTATATATCATATATCATATATATATATATACTTATATTGAGTTACATTATATAATTATATGTATACCATATAGTATAGATATATAAATACTAATAATAAGATATATTATATATATATATATATATATACAATATAATATATCTAATATATATATTATATATATATATAATATATATTATTATATATTATATTAATAATAATATATTAATAATATATATATATATATGATATATATAGTAATATGAATATATATACTATATATAAGTATATATATATATATATATATATATACTATATAATACATATATATATAATCATATATATTAGTGATGGACCGATATGAAAATTTTGCAGATGACGATGACGATGACGATTAGAGCAAATTTCACCGATGACGATTTACCGATGACGATTTATTGAAAAAAAAAATTAATTTCTTTCTCTCTCTTCTCTCTCATCTCCTCTCTCTCTCTCTCTCTCTCTTATATATATATTAATATATATAATATATATAGCTATATATATATATAATAATATATATATTATATTATATAATATATATATATAATATATATATATATATATATATTTATATATATATTTAGTAATGCAGGTTAACACCTAAATTGACATCCGCATCCTCATCCGCGCTTTGCCCTGCGGATGTTGCGCCGGATATTTATTGTCGAGAGTTGATAAAGAATTTTATAATTAAAAATACTTAAAATTAATCTGAAATTGGGAAAATGAGTAGAAGGTAATCAAAACACGTTTCTGATTATTCCATCATATCTTACTGATTATCAAAGAGTTCCAACTCTTTGCGAATGTGCAACTTATATTATGGGAAAAAATGGTTATTATTCAAAAAACCTCTTGCCCTTTGTACGCCAGTTCGTATTCCAAAGCTAAGATTCTTACTAATGTTGAAAATGACATCATATCACACTGCATTAAGCTATTGACCATTGAAGAAAATTTACCAAAAAATCAGCGGCTCTGCAGCTTGTATCAGATG
>JABUQX010102901.1:7500-15000 GCA_015478945.1 Trachelipus rathkii | reverse complement strand
ATCTAATATTTTATTTTCTCTATTTTTTTTATTATTTACTTTCTTTCTTTTTTTCTTTTTTCTCTCTCACTTTCTCTTTACTTTCTGTTTCTTTTCAACCTCTTTTAACACCAAATTTAGTCTGTAAAATTTTCTTTCAAGTGTTTTTAATAGAAAATATTATTTCTGTTTTCAAGTTGAGCACCAAGCAAAATTTACTGCTCTGAAAATTGGGCTGTTAGCTCAAGTTATTACATTGCTACTCTATCAAAGAAATTGCTTTTCAAATGTTCACTTTATGGATATTAAAAATATGTTCCTAACAGTTGTAAAGACAATCCTTAAAACGACATGCGAATTGGTTCTTTAATGTTTAAATTTGAGCTTTTGTAATATTAATTTTTTTTATTAATGGAAAAACTAATATTTATTTCAACTATTTAAAATAGTGACTGTGATTTCATTGTTCCATTTTTCTTTGCATAAACTATTTTGATTCTTTGTTTCGTTTCTTACTTTATTCTGAATAAAAAATAAATTATGGAAATCTATTAAAAAAAATTTAAGAGAAAAATTTATTAAATATTTACGAAAGAAATAAAAAGAATATGAAAAATATAATAACATTAATTTTATCTATGTAATTTTAAGTTGAATGGGTGTAAGTAAGAATGCGAGTAGTTCGACCCTTTTGACTTTGGTGCCGCAAGTGAGGGGTCTATGAATCTATTCCCAGATTGTATCTCAGAAGTTGACCCAGAATTTCCCTAAATTATGACAAATAAAAAGAAAGACATCGAGTCTCACCTCGATCAAATCTTCATTACTATAACAACAAAGAAACGTAAATAGAAAATTACAGTAAATAAGAATAAATAATGATAATAAATAGTTGCAATAATAAATAATAAATAATAAATAATAAATAATAAATAATAAATAATAAATAATAAATAATAAATAATAAATAATAAATAATAAATAATAAATAATAAATAATAAATAATAAATAATAAATAATAAAAAATAAATAATAAATAAATAAATAATAAATAATAAATAATAAATAAATAATAATAATAATAATAATAATAATAATAATAATAATAATAATAATAATAATAATAATAATAATAATAATAATAATAATCATGAAAACGATATTTCTAAAGCTCATTTGAATCTGAAAATATTGTTTAAGTTAACGGAGCCTCGAGAAATATTATATATATATATATATATATATATATATATATATATATATATATATATATATATATATATATATATATATATATATATATATATATATATATATATATATTACATGATACCACCACTCACGGGCAATGCCCTTTTCAAAAGGAGGGGGCAAAAAAAAATAAATAAATAAATAAATAAATAAAAAATTACATAAAGAAAAAAATAAAAATTAAAATAAAATGAAAAATAAACCCACCCCTGATACCTTGCCGAACGCAATTCCTCGGAATTTGGGCGCAGACGCCTTAAATATAGAAATTTAAATATTGCCCGGGGAAAATAAAAGGGAAGGCAGAGTTCCATAAAACAGATGTGGCTGGAAAGAAGGAGGTACCACAACAGTGATCCTTGATCTCCAATATTCACACAATTTTCATGAGAGAACAAAGCACCTCTTGTGTTACGAGGGCGACGCAGTGGTGGAGAATGGGGTTAATTCTCATTAACGGTGCCCACCTTTGCCTATAGAAAAGAGATAAGGCACCTACGTCACGACGCAGAGAAAGAGGGTCAAGGGAGTCAGAAAGTATGGGACAGTTTATAAGCCTCTTAGCCTTAGCTTCAACTCTATCCAAAAGGAGAGTGGAACCGGATCCACCCCAAATGTGGGAAAAGTATTCACGCTGAGGGCAGATAAAGACCTTTGCTCTCTTGGAGTATCTGAGCAGAAGAAAAAAATTCACCCAATCTGAACAGAATTCCCAGCTTTTTTGAGGCCATTTTAGCAACCGATGTGATGTGAGGTCTCCAAGACAATTCACTATTTATGTTTAGTCCTAGAATGTTTATGTTGTTTACAGGTAAGACATTAGAGCCATCAAAGGGGATGGGAAAGTTGGGAGGTATTTTAGAGAGGAAGATATGAAGAAGTTGAGTTTTCAAAGAGTTGAACTTCACAAGATTACGGTTACCCCACTGAGAAATTCCGACCAAATCGGCAAGAATTGAATCAGAAAGCTGTAGACGAGAGGCAACTCTAGATACAAACGAGGGAGCACAATTAAAATGAGTGGAAGAATGGAGAGTTGAGTCATCGGCATAAGAGTGAACAGAGTTAGAAGTGCAGCTAAGAAGATCGTTGATGAAAAGTAGGAATAAAGTTGGAGATAAAACAGAACCCTGAGGAACACCACAATTAATAAGAAAGGAGGAAGAGGTTGCTCCATCAACAAGAGCTGAAATGGAACGATCTGAAAGAAAACTAGACAAAAGTAAGCAAAGCGAAGGAGGAAATCCAAAGGAAGGTAGCTTAGAGAGTAGCGACGCATGCCATACCCTGTCAAAAGCTTTAGATATGTCAAGCGCTACCACACAAGACTCCCCATGATCCTTAAGGGCAGAAGACCATAGATCAGTGAGATAGGAAAGGATATCACCAGTTGATCTCGAACGTCGAAAGCCATACTGACGATCTGAAAGAAGGGAATGAGATTCTATATGATCGAGGAAATATATATATATATATATATATATATATATATATATATATATATATATATATATATATATATATATATATATATATATATATATATTATATATATATATATATATATATATATATATATATATATATATATATATATATATATATATATATAAATATAGTAAATATGCCTATAGAGAAATTAGATTCAGGAAATTTCAGCAGAAGAAATTTTTTTCTAAATATTATTATTAATAATAATATTTAGAAAAAAATTTCTTCTGCTGAAATTTCCTGATTCTAATTTCTCATAACGATTCAGAGCTATTATTTTGTTCTGTAAGCTATGAATATATATATATATATATATAATATATATTTATAGAGATATATAACCTCATACAATATGGAATAAATATATATATATATATATATATATATATATATATATATATATATATATATATATATTTAGAATTTCAGTTAAAGAGCTCTAATTCAACACTCAAGCTCTGTAAATATTAAAATATTTTTTTTAAAACCACTTTAAAATAAATAAAGGAAAATCTTAAGAAAAATAACTAAACGAGATAAAGTTTACGTTTCGGGACTTATATCCTTGGTCCCCTCATCAGAACTAAAAAAAATTTACAAATTATTAAAACACAATAAAATATAAAAAAATATTGAAAATACAAAATAAAAAATAAAAATATAAATTCAAGCAAAAAGACAGTGGCGTCACATTCTTAATCCTTTTTTATCAAGTATCCAAAAATATTAATTATTTCAAAAGTAAGTCCTTAATATGATCTGATATAAATCTTTTTGTGATTGGATCAAAATTGAAAAATCCTTCTGAAATGTTAAAATTACTTTTTGTAGAAATGAAAAAGGACTCAATCAATTGATTTAAATTTTTATCTTTGGAACGAAACAAAAATTCTGCACCATTCCAATTAATAACATGTTCTTCTTGTGATAAATGTCTAAAGACAGCACTACTTTCATTGCCTCTCCTGACTTCACCCATATGTTGGTCAATTCTCGTTTTTAAGGTCTTTAAAGTTTCTCCAAAATATAAATCATTGCACATATAACAAGGAATGTTGTAAACACCTCCCATGGCTTCTCGTTTTGTGGTATTATTAGTAATTAAGATTCTTGAAAGTGTATCAGGAAAACTGAAAATTAAATTAATATTAAATAAATGTTTAAATATAAATTTAAGTTCAAGAAGTTGGGGTGAAAAAGGAATAACTTTAACATTTTCCATGACAAAAGGAGAGCAATTTCTTAGTCCTAGAAAATTAGAGTAGGCATGTTTATATTTACGTTTAATTAAAAAAAGGGGATATGCCAGTTTCTGAAAAGTTTGAAAAATAAAGTCAGTTTCTTGTTGGAGAAATTGTGGATCACAATAATGGAAAGCTCTTAGAAACATATTATAGATAATATTGTTTTTAATATATGGGGGGTGAAAAGAAAAGTAATGGAGAAGTTGATTTGTATGAGTTGGCTTACGATAAACTTTAAAGGCCAGTTGTGTTCCAGTTTGTATAATTAAAAGGTCAAGGAAAGGAATGCATCCTTCATTTTGACCTTCAGAGGTAAAGGTGATTGTTGGAGTCAAGACATTAATTTGTTCAAGAAATTGATCAATTGAAAAAGAATTAGGTACAATAGCAAGAACATCATCTACATATCTCTTCCAAGAAAAGACTTGAGAATAAAGAGGTGCACGTGGAAGAAGTCTGGTCTCAAAGAACTCCATGTAAATGTTTGCTATGATTGGACTCAAACTACCTCCCATACTTGTACCAAATATTTGGCGAAAAAAATTATTACGAAAAGTGAAAACATTTTGTGCCATGCATATCTGTAAGCAGCTAATAAAATGTGGAATAGGTATAGGAACCATATGAGGCAACAAGAATCCAGTCAAAAAGTCAAGTAAATGAGGAATAGGAGCATTGGTAAAAAGGCTAGTGACATCAAAGCTAACCAAACAATGATTGTATGGAACAAATCTTCCTAATTTTTTTCCTAATATATATATATATATATATATATATATATATATATATATATATATATATATATATATATATATATATATATATATAAAGAACAACTCTATATATATATATATATATATATATATATATATTTATTTATAAAATCTCGGAGAAGGCAGTAATTCTTTACCTTCCCACTTTATGTTCTTTGTTTAAGATCTAAATAAAAAATTGCGATTATGCAATATTAAACAACTATATATATATATATATATATATATATATATATATATATATATATATATATATATATATATATATATATATATATATATATATATATATATATATATATATATATATATTATTTATGTCATCACCACACACACGCAGAGACATATAGAATGAGGGTGTTGCGCGCCTCCAGAAGCTAACGTAAATTACGCAGATGAACACAGACGCAGGCTTTGAATTGAGGGAGATTAAATTCAGCAGGAAACACAGAAGATGGAAGAGAATTCCACAGAACAGAGGTGGCAGGAAAGAAGGAAGCACCACAGTGAACTAGCCTGGAGTTACCAATATCAACACAAAACTCATGCGCAGACACAGCACCCCTTGTGCTACGAGGGCGTCGTAAAGGTGGTGGTCGCTAGTAATAAGTTCCTCGAAACTGCCAATGGTACCTATAGAAAGAGATAAAGCACCAACATCGCGCCGCAAGGATAGAGGGTCAAAAATACGGAACAGTTTATAAGTCTTTTGGCTTTTGACTCGACCATGTCCGAAAGCCGGGTGAAACCAGAGCCCCCAAAGATGGGAGCAGTACTCCATGCAAGGGCGGATGAGGCCCATAGCCCTTAGCTGGAGTAACTGAGAAAGAAAAAGTCTCACGGAGTCTAAACAGAACTCTCTCAGTTTCTTTCAGGCCGCCCTAGCAACCGTTGTGATGTGAGGTTTCCAAGACATTTTTTTGTTAAGACCAAAAATGTTTATATTGTCAACAGGAGAGACGAGAGAACCGTCGAAAGAGATAGGAAAGTTGGAAGGTGTTTTAGAGGAGAGAGATTTGTAGAAGTTGAGTTTTTAAAAAATTAAATTTCACAAGGTTGAGACAACGAGATCAGCGAGAATAGAATCGGAAGATTAAGACGAGAGGCAATTCTAGTAAGAGGGAGCAGAATTCAAATTAGTTGAAGAATGAAGGGTCGAGTCATCAGCATACGAGTGGATAGAGTTAGATGGGCAGGTGAGAAGATCATTAATGAAAAGTAAGAATACAGTAGGAGATAAGACCGAACCCTGAGGAACACCACAATTAACAGAAAAAGAAGAAGAAGTCGCCACGTCAAACAACAGCCGATATTGAGCAATTTGAGAGAAAACAAGACATAAGTAAGCAAAGAGAAGGAGGAAACCCAAAGGAGGGAGACTTGGAGAGCAGTGACGTGCCATAACCGGTCAAATGCTTTGGATATGTCAAGCGCCACCACGCAAGTCTCCCCGTAGTTCCTAAGGGCGGAAAACCATAAATCAGTAAGATAGGAAAGTATATCGCCAGTAGACCTCGAGCGCCGAAAGCCGTTACTGGCGATCAGAAATAGAGAATGAGATTCTAGATGATCTAAAATCAAGGGAGTTGAAAGGTTTCAAAGATCTTAGATCTATAGGGCTATAGGGCGAAATAGTTAAGAAGGATCAGAGCGGCTTCCTTTTTTCGGAATTTGGACATATGTGCGCTTCCAACACTGAGGAAAGTGCTAGTATTGAGACAGAGATAGTTGAACGAGGGGCGGGGCCAGCACGGAAGCACATTCCCTCAAAATTCGGGGAGGAACGCCATCCAGACTACCCGTCTTCCTTCGTTCATAGATTTCATTAATCTGTGCACCCGATCAAATGTAATCACAGGCAATGGCATAGGACACCTGAGAGGAGAAGGAAGAGGAGGAGGAATGCCAGAATCGTCAAGGGTTGAGAGGAAAATAGAAAAGACTACCAAAGAGATTGTCTTTTTCTGCTATTGAAGAAGTAGACCGTTAGTACTAGCAAGAGAAGGAAGTCAGATTTACAGAAGTTGTTAGAGATGTTTTTGGCAAGAGACCAGAAAGATTTTTCAGTAGGAAAACCTAGGAGGTTAGCGCACTTTCGTTTGATGAAAGCCCGCTTTGTTCGTCGAAGAGTATCCCTGCAACGATTTCTAGCTGAATGAAAATTAGCAAGAGTGATAGGAGAACGAGAATTTTTCCACTCCCGATACGCACTGTCTCTAGCCTGAATGGCCAGAGAACAAGCACGATCGAACCATGGATTATGAGGAGAGAAAGATTTAGTCGAAGAAGGAATGAACCTGCTCATCCAATCAACGATTACACTCCCCACCTTATGTAGAAGCTGAAGCGTCACCAGAGTCAAAGCAGTCATTCCTATTATAGTTAGCGTAAGCGACGCAAGCCCCCAATCGGCCCGATCAAAGTACCATAAAAAAACGCATAGGGCAGGAGCTGTTGAAGAGAAATTATTAAAATTAAGAGATATAAGGTTCTGGTCAGATTTACCAATAGGAGCAGTGGTGTATTTATAGAGAGAAGGACTAGTGGTGAAACATAGGTCAAGTGTGTTCAAGAATTGGTTGGGACGATCCGGAATGTGTGTGGGTTCTTTAATTAGTTGCTCCAGATCGTTGAGAATGCTGAATGATTCGGCCTCCTCCCCACCTAAATCAGTATGAAAGGACCCCAACCATTCAGTGTTGTGTACATTGAAATCCCCAAAATAGAGGACCTCAGTATTTGGATGAGAAGATATAACAGT
>JABUQX010102900.1:20000-23461 GCA_015478945.1 Trachelipus rathkii | reverse complement strand
CACATTAATAAAGCTAACATAGCATAGCCTGAACTAAGAATATAATCTACAACGACAAACCTAACGCAACTTACGCACGAATAAACTACTAACATTAACAAAGTTCCATGCTTAAGGGGAGTCAGTACTTGCCCAACCCTAACTTTTTAGAGTAAAAATAAAAAATTTCACTTTTTTTTATTTCTTTAATTATTAGAAAATTCCCTCCTCTACATCATGATGCAATTTTTGTTTCGAAATTTCGAAAGTTTTTTTAGATACAGGGTATTATTTAAAGGGGTGTCAAACTAAAAAATTTCATTTCCAGGTTCGAAATTGCAATTCAACTTTCCAGGACCTTTCCAGGTTTTATTCACATTTTATAATAAATTAATTTTTTCTTTTTCGCAACATAACCAAGATCAGGCTTTTTCTTATCATTAGAATGGAGTAGATCGAGCCAGAGCGGAGCTGAGCCGAAAACGAGCAGAGACAGAGCCGAACAAACAATTTTTTAAAGAATTTTTTTGGCAGTGAAAATATATCTTGCAAGATGGAGCTGAACAATTATTTTGAAAAGGGCGCGGAGCGAGCCGGAGCGAGCGACGCAAAGACAATTTTTTTAGATTGCTTTTTGTAGGTAAAATCTTCTACACAAGTCGGAGCTGAACTATTATGAAATGGTAACGGAGTCGGAGCTGGAGCCGAAGCTGGCCCCAGAGGTGGATGTGAAGAACAAATTATTTTCTAAAAAAAAATTTGCAGATGAAAGTAATTCTAAAAAGTTGGAGCTAAACAATTTTGAATGGAGCGGAGCCAGAGCTTGGAGCCGGGCTGAAGCTGGAGCGGAGCGGAGCCGAGCCGAGAGAGCGAGCGCGGAAAAAAGTATCATTTTTTCAAGAAATTGTTTTTCAAGGTAAAAATATTTCTGGCAAATGCGGAACTGATTATTCTGAATGAAACGGAGTGGAAGCTGTATCCGGTTGGCGGAGCGGACGGGCTGGAGCGGAGCCGGAGCGGAGCGAGCGGAGTCGAAGTCGGAGCTGGAGCTGGACAAATTTTATTAATTTTTGCAGTGAAATAACTACAAAGTTGGAGCTGAACATTTGAAAAGGAGCGGAGCCGGAGTATAAATTTTTTAATATTATTTTGACAAGTAAAAATATTTCTGCAAAGTCGGAGCTTGAACTATTTTGAAATAGATACGGAGTCGGAGCCTGGGCCGGTATTTAAATAATTATAACAAATAAATTTATTTGAAATTATCCTTATAAATTTCAAACTTTAACTAATATATATATATATATATATATATATATATATAATATATATATATATAATTATATATATTAAATATATATATATATATATATATATATATATATATATATATATATATATATATATATATATATATATATATATTTATATATATTCTAATAATATATATACAGATATATTCTCATTTATATATTAATAATATATATATTATATATAATATATATATATAATAGGGTTGGCCGACATACAGGTGTAGTGTGTGAGTAATGACTCATTTGGTGCGTGCGGTGAGTGGTGCCGCGGCAAAAACTAACGCCCATACCGCATCGCACGCAAATGAGCTCATTACTCCAGCCTAACTGGTTGCTCGGCCAACCCTATATATATATATATATATTATATATATATATATATATATATATATATAATATTATATATATTATATATATATATATATATACTATTATATATAATATATATAGTAATAGGGTTGGCGACATCAGGTGTAGTGCCTGTGAGTAATGGCTCATTTTGGTGCGATGCGGTGAGTGGTGCCGTCATTTTGCCGCGGCGTATTGCGGTTCTGGTACTGTGCGCAATTAAACAAAAAGGTTTGGTGCGGTGCGGTACGGTACGGTGAGGTGCGGTGCGGTACGGTACGGTGAGGTACTGTGCGGTGCAATTAAAGAAAAAGGTTGGGTGGGGTGCAGTGTGAATAAAGACTTTTTCTGCGGTTCGTGGTGCGCTTACTTAGGTGGGGTGAGGTGCGTAATAATATCTTTTACTTTCTGGAAAAGAAAAAATTTTCACCTCTTTATAAGGTTTTTCTCAAAATTCATTTTTTGCTATATCAGCTGACAAAAAAATTCGCTAAAAAAAAAAACGACATAGTCTGATAGTGTTGAAAATTTGCAGGACCTTTATATATAGGCGAAGATTCTCACGATGTTTTACTCAGATTGATAATTGTGGGTTGGTGTTAGACAAGTTTGAAGTGATGACCTTGAAAAAAAATTGAAAATGAAATTAAAGTGAATCTTGATGCTTTCATTTATTTTTAATTTAGTTTCAAAGCAAATGATTATATCTTTTTGACTTTACCTTTTTCTAGAACTTTCGTGAAAAAATTATTGAAATAACTTCAAAAATAAGTTTTTTTATGGTTTTTCAGTTGAAGTAGTAAAAAATGCCCCTCCCTCTCCAATAAATTTCCAAAACCCACATGGTCTATTGAACGAAATAACCCAGAAATAATAGAATAATAGTTCCTCTTTAAATAAAAAAGTTCTCTTTCCACGATTGATAGAAAATGTAATTTCGAGTACTGACTCCCCTTAAATTACAATAATAAAAACACAGATTCAATCTTTATCAAACCACTACAAACACCTGTCAAACCTGTAACCAGGTTCCGGAGGACACATTCCACTTCTTTTTCTCCTTTTAACTAACTCTCAACACAGAGCAACATGGAACATATCAACCCTGGAGAATCTCTGGAGGAGATCGGTGCCTTCGGTGGGGTTCCAGATCGCGGTGTGGCCTCTCTCATGATGGAGGGTCTGGGGTGAGAAGGTATATATATATATACATATGATAATTATATAATATATATATATATATATTATAATATATTATATATATTATATATAATAGTATATATATATTATATATATATATATATAATATATATAATAGTATATTATACTTATATATAAATATATATATAATATATATATATATAATATATATATAATATATTATATATATATAATTATATATATATATATAATAATATATATATATATATATATATATATATATATATATATTTATATATTATATATATATATAATTAATCATATATTTAGTGATTGCGATTAATCGCAATCGCTCAGAATCGAGAAATCGGTTGTTTTTAGGATCGGATCGGACGACCAATTGTAACCGATTCTTTGACTATTCTTTGGTATTCTTTGTTGCTGAAATACTTAAAAATTTTGTTGATGTAAAATTTCTTGAGCCAGGAATTAATGGCATCGGCAATAATCCCAATATGAAAGTGATTTGCAATTTTTTTTTTGAAAGGGTCAGAAAAAGATATTTGAGGGACTTGGGTCTAAAGTATCAGCATAAATTCAGTAAAAAATATTCAGCATTTACTTTACTGATAAGAATCTTGTGCTTGCTACTTATCTTGA
>JABUQX010102900.1:15000-17500 GCA_015478945.1 Trachelipus rathkii | reverse complement strand
TATTTTTCCACTTTCTTTGATTTATTCATTTTCAATCGTTTCTGTCGGCCTTTAATTTTTATATGTGTATGTTACTACTACTACTATTATTATTATTATTATTATTATTATTATTATTATTATTAATATTATTATTATTATTATTATTATTATTATTATTATTATTATTATTATTATTATTATTATTATTATTATTATTATTATTATTATTATTATTATTATTATTATTTTTACTATTATTATTTTAGTTTGCTTAAGAAAGAAAAAAAATCTTTTAAAATTTTTAAATTTTAATCAAGTTAAAAATTTAAATCCATTTGGTAAATGGCAAATACTATTAAATGACACGATCAAAGAAGAGAATAAACGAATTCAATGTTTTGAACTGGATTGGCCGTTGTACCTTGTGCAGTGCGGTGCAGCACACAATTCCACAATCCAGGTGCAGTGCGGTACAGCACACAATTCCACAGTCCAGGGGCAGTGCGGTACACAATTCCATTGCCTAAGTGCTGTACGGTGCGGTGAGATTTGAAAAATCTAGAGATGAGGTGAGGTGTGCATTGAAATTTAGAAATCTGGTGTTATTTGGATTTGCGGAGATCGTTCTTTCAGTTAAGTTAGGGGGAAAGCATGTGTATATGTCAGAATAATATAACATTCCTGTTTTCTATCAATATACTGATATATGAAGTGGGGCCCGTTTCATTCTTGTGACAACCATATATAGTATATATATATATATTATTTATATATACTATATATATTATATATATATATATAATATTAACAACTCATATATTTTTAGGAATATATGTAATATATTATATAATATATATATATTATATATATAAATAGATATATATTATATATAAATATATAATATATATTATATATATTATATATATATATATTATAAATATATATAATAATATATATATATATATATATATATATATATATATATTATATATAATAATAATATATATACGTATATATACATATATATATATATATATATATATATTACTAATAATTATATATTATAATATTAATATAAATATATATATATATATATATTATATAATACGTATATAGTGTATATATCAGGCTTGGGTTCAAGTTCAAGTACTTGTACTTGTACTTAAGTACATTTTTTGGAGTCTTGTACTTGTACATGTACTTGCAGTTCTAAAACAGTGCTACTGTACTAGACTATGTACTTGAGCCTTTATACTCGGTACTTGTGCTTGATACTTTGCAAGTACTTGGCATCTTTAACTTGCCAAGATTTTATATTCTTTTATCATTTACCTACATATTGATATTATTCTTATATTAGTACTAAATAAATCCATTATAAATAAAGTATGCAGTATTATATATATATATATATAGATAATATAGTATATCATATATATATATATATAATATGATTATTATATACTATATATATATATATATATATATAGATATATACGTATATATATAACATAATATATATTATATATTATTATATATAAATATATATACATATAATTATATAATATATATATATATATATAATATATATATATCATATAGTATATATATATAATATGTTATATAGTATATATATATATAAATATAAAAAATATGTATATATATATATATATTATATATATATATATATATATATATATATATATATATATATATATATATAATATATATATATAGTATATATATATTATATATACTATATATACTATATATATATCCTCATCACTATATATATATAATAACTATATATAATATTATATATATATATTATAGCTATATATATAATATATATATTTATAATATATATATATATATATATATATATATATATATATATATTTATATATATTATATATATATATATTTTATATATAATATATTATATAATATATATATATATATATATTATATAAATATATATAATAGTATATATATATATATATTATATATATATATATATATTAAAATATATATATAATATAATATATATATATATATTATATATATTATATATATTATATATATATATATATATATATATATATATATATATATATATATATATATAATATATTAGTATATATTATATTATATAATAATAATTAAATATAATATTATATTATAACGTATATATTATATATAATTCATCATCGTCATCATCAACCACCTTTTTCCCCAAGACTGGTGGTAAGGTTGCGAAACATGCACTGGAAACAGAAAAGTAGTAAAGAATCATGATCACAAGGTGAAAAGAAGCTCAGGCCTTACCTCCCCGTTTATTACTTATTAGTGAGAATCGTTCTGTCATGAAATTCACCCTAGAGCTTCACGGGACTGAAGACGTCCCTCACTATGCACTCGCAATGTGGGGTTCATCCTGGCCCAGGTGACCACAATCATACACCCTCCCAAAACCCTGTCATTCACTCCTATCAATGCACCTTATTTCTTCTCGCCC
>JABUQX010102900.1:0-10000 GCA_015478945.1 Trachelipus rathkii | reverse complement strand
TTTGCTGTGACTAATTAGGAAGCCTGCTATTTAGTACTTAATGGAAAAGTGAAGGAGAATAAGGCTGAAGTCATAAATAAATTCATAACAAATTTCTTTTTGATTACAGATGTCAAAAGATCTTAGTTTTTTGAAGAACTCTTAATGGCCTCAAAAAAAGCTGGGAATTCTGTTCAGATTGCGTGAATTTTTTTCTTCTGCTCAGATACTCCAGTTATATAAAAGTCTTATTCTCCCTTGTATGGAATACTTGTTCCCACATTTGGGGTGGATCCGGTTCCGCCCTCCTTTTCGATAGAGTTGAAGCTAAGCCTAAGAGGCTTATATACTGTTATATTCTTTCTGACTCCCTTGACCCACTTTCTCTGCGTCGTGACGTTGGTGCCCTATCTCTTTTCTATAAGTATTACAACGGCAGGTGCTCGAGAGAATTAACCTATCGCATTCCTCCACCACTGCGTCGCCCTCGTAACACAAGAGGTGCCTTGTTTTCTCATGGAAATTGTGTCAATATTGGAGACTCAAGGATAACTCGTGCGGTACCTCCTTATTTCCAGCCACATTTGTTTGTGGAAAACTTCCTGCCTTCTTCGTATTTTCCTGCCCAATATTAATCTTCCTCTACTTTAGTCCCGCATCTGCGCCCACCTGAGGGAAGTGCGTTAGGCAAGGGACAGGGTTTGTTTCATTTATTGTTAATTTGTTTTCTCTTTGAATTTTTTTATGTATTTATTATGTTTTGCCCCTCCTTTTGAAAAGGCCCTGCCAGTGAGTGTTTATCAGAAAAAAAAAAAAAAAAAAAAAAAAAAAACGATCCATTCAAGCTTTGCTCCCTTAAAGCTTCAACGAATGCTTTAAAAATTTCTCAAGATCGTAACAATCCATCGTAACTTTCCACCAACTTTGTTTTGCCTATTCATGTGTTTTGTTCATTTTGTATCTGGGAATATCTTTCCTATGTTTTTCCTGCTAAAATAGTATTACTCCTTAGCAATTTAAAATAGAACCAAGCCGCATTCCTTGTGGCATAAATTTTCTAATGTGTGGTACATCTCATGGATGTGAACAGCAACGGACATATAACACCGCTGAATATTTTCGACGGCTTAAACATCTCTAAAACTTTTCTTCATTACATTTGCATCATCACATCGTTGCCAATCAGAAAGTCACTATTTATATCAGCGTTCGTAGTATTGCCTCCTCAAGAGATTCTCCTACAATGCTTTCAACAGTCACTTAATCTAAGAAATCATCAAGGACCACAAATATATTTCATCATTTCTTTTATCATATACTATTAATTTGCTTCAATTAGTTATTATTTTATTACCAAAAATTAAAATTAAGAAACTTAAGCAATCAATAAATTTTGATCATTTAAATAATTTCGGCTGAAACCCTGAACAACTGCCCCCTCTCTACGGTCCTGTATATATATATATATATATATATATATATTATATATATATATAAAATATACTACTATATATAATATATATATATATTAATATATACTATATATCTATATATACTATATATATATAGTCCTACTCAGCAGAGCATATACACTATCTGATATATTATATAGTATATGATATTATATATAGCTTACTACGTTAATATAATATTATTATATATAGTATATATAATATATAGTATATTTACTAATATAATATATATATATATATATATATATATATATGATATATATATATTATTATATATATATTAATAATATTATATAATATTTATATATATATATTATATATATATATATATAGTATATATAGGTCGGTTGATATATATATAGCTATATACTATATATATATATTACAAATCGTCTTCTGAGAATAGATGCGAGAAATTCAGAAGTATATATATATATATATATATATAATATATATATGTATATAAAAGTACATAAACTCTATAATTATAATATATAATATATATATATAGTATATATATATATATATGTGTGTGTGTGTGTGTTGTGTGTGTGGATTGAGTAAACGTGTATTAGACGAAATATCAATGGTTTTTTATCGAAATCAATTTTTTTAAATTCTTTCAATCGCCCAATGCAAAAGGTTTAAAAAATGTCTGCCATAATTTCTCTCATATATAAATATATTCACTGTACCAAATTTCCTTTTATATTTAAATTCAGTTCAAGACCCATTAAGTTCAGTAAATCTGTGTATACTTATCAAAACTTATAATAACCTTAAAGATTTTTCAAACGTAAAAAAAAAATAATATTTGAAAACATCGAATGTAAAAATATCGTAATTGTGTCAATTTTTTATTAACAACATGTGCCGGCAGCGTTTATTGATTCATACACATATCAAAATATCGGTTACTTTTATAAAAATATCGATTTTTTTTTAACTACGCTATACTCAACTATTACCATTATATATATATATATATATATAATATATAAGTATATATATATATAATATATATATATATATATACATATTTTTTATCTATATACACATAATATATATATTATATATATATATATATATATATATATTATATATATAGAGTGTCTCAAAATAATTACTAAACCCTTTAAAAGACTATACAAACTTTGTTTATGAACATGGTGACAAGTTTAAAGATCTTGAATTACATAACATACATGTATTTAAAGAATCATGTTCCAAATGTTCAAAATGATGACCGCTATTGTCCAGACACAGCTGATAACGCGAACCAATGGAGTCGCAAACGACACGAAACAGTTCATTTGAAATGTCGCGACATTGTCTTTCGATTTCCAATTCCAAGCATTTATCTTCTTGGTTTTGAGCGATAAACTGTCCTTGAGGTATCCCCAAAAAAAGAAGTCCATTGGCGTGAGATCTGGGGGAACGCGGCAGCGTATTTCAAACTACCCCTTCCGTCCATCCATGTGTTGAAAAATGCTGCATATAATACAATATATATACATATATATATATATATAATAATATATATATGATAATATATATATATATTATATATATATTATATATATATATAATATATACTATATAATATATATATATATATATAATATTATATATATATATTATATATTGTGTCAATTTTTTATAACAACATGTCCTGCCGGCAGCGTTTATAAATACACATATCAAAATCAAAATATCGATTACTTTTATAAAAATATCGATTTTTTAACTACGCTATACTCAACCTATTTACCATATATATATATAATATAATATATATGATATATATATATATATATATATATATATATTAATATATATATATATTTATTATATATTATATATATATATATATAGAGTGTCTCAAAATAATGTACTAACACTTTAAAAGACTATACAAACTTTGTTTATGAACATGGTGACAAGTTTAAAGATTTGAATTACATAACATACATGTATTTAAAGAATCATGTTCGCAAATGTTCAAAATGATGACCGCCATTGTCCAGAGAGACACAGCTGATAACGCGAACCAATGGAGTCGCAAACGACACGAAACAGTTCATTTGAAATGTCGCGACATTGTCTTTCGATTTCCATTTTCAATGCATTTATCGTTCTTGGTTTTGAGCGATAAACTCGTCCTGAGGTATCCCAAAAAAAAGAAGTCCATTGGCGTGAGATCTGGGGAACGCGCAGGGTATTCAAACTACCCCTTCGTCCAATCCATGTGTTTGAAAATACTGCATATATATACATATATATACATATATTATATATATATATATATATATATATATTATATAATATTATTATATATAATATAATATTATATATATATAATATATATATATATAATATAATTATATAATATATATATTATATTGTCGAGATATTTATAGATGAGGACACGCGTGTTCAGTATCAATAAATAGTTTGTTGTCTAGGGGTTTGAACTATATTAAATCCTTTAAAACTTTGCTGGATAACTAGGCTCAAGTTCCAATGAGAATAATTTCCAATAATCAGGTCGCTGTGCAGGATAGCAAACAATCAAGATAAAAAGTAGGAGTTTTACTCATAAATCATATTAAAAGAAAATCCCAAACACAAGTTTCAAGAACGATAGTACGAAACGCCAAAAAGCCCTTATCATAAAATCTCTGCCTTTTTATAGTCTTTGGCAGTATCTTAAATATAGTAATTAACTAAAATAAATAATATCAATTCTTAACTTGATAAGTCTAAAATTAATTATATTCCTATCGTATTACAAGCTAATATTTTTATACATTTCAATTTGCCAAAATAAATCTTCTTTTATAAAATAATAAAATTGAGTGAATTATGAAATATTCTAAACTTAAATAAATAATAGCGAAATCAATAATAAAAGTCTTTCCAAAATTAAATAAATAAACTAGTGAATCTCACAATTGAGAAACCATGGCCTTCAGGTAAGATATAACTTGACACACGCCCCTCCTAAGAAGACAAAGTGACGTGTCATCTTTCGTCTTGAAAAGAACGTCATGGATATCTTCGCCTGAAAAGAGTACAAGTCTTTCCTACGGTATTTGTACTGTGCCATTGCTTCCATCCACGCTGAAGAGTTTCTTATTTCCTCGGTCTTCGGGATTGTTCCTCTGGCTAATCCGTTCCGTTCTTCATCCTGACCTTTCGACATTGCAATGGAAGTCATCAAGATGGCAAACTCTTTTGTTCCTACGAAGGTTTGGAGTTTTCTACTTCCAAAGTTCTTTTTCACCCAACCACCTTCGACTATTCCTCTAGATTTTGTTGGTACATAATTCTCTGCATTTTCTACTCCTGATGGAGAACGAGGATGGTCCGAATGAACTGACCTGGGACCTCCTTGTGGAGAAAAAGGAGTGGGAGCGGTCACTGCAACTTCCTCTTGGTTAACTACAGAGAGTTCATAATCTTTCTCCACTGCATGAGATTCTTGAACGAGAGGAGAAGAAAGAGCATCATAGAGTAATGTTTCAGCAGTCTTTACTATACCATTCTCTTCATGGTTTTGAAGTTCCTTCTCCTTCTCTTTATTTTCTTCAGGTACTGCTGCATTTGCGTCATCATTTTCAACTTGAATATTTTCCAAAGGAGTGATCAGCTGATCTTCAGATGACGCCTCATTTTGAGACTTTTTCTCTTCTTTCGACTTCAATTCATATTCTTCTTCCACTGGTGTTAACTGGAACACTCTTCCCTCTAATCTACTATTAACAACCTCAGGTATCACCGCTGTCACCTCAGACTTTATTGTCTCATTAATACTGGCTTCAAAACAGCTTAAATATGAGGAGTTTTCTTGGTTTTGGAATGGGGAGATTTTCCATTCAAATTTTTTCACTGTTCTTACTATCTGTTTGAGCAGTTTCAGTTTTTACAGAACAACTTCGACATGGTTGTGTCCACGTCGGTATTAATTTTATCATTATTTTTTTCAATAGCATTTTCAGCTTCATAAATAACTTCGACAATGGATGTGTCCTTGTCGGTAAATATTTTATCACTTTTATTTACAGTAGCATTTTCTGCTTCACAAGAAACTTCAACAATGGATGTGTCCACGTTGGTATCATTTTTATTTTCAATAGCATTTTCTGCTTCACAAGTAACTTCAACAATGGATGTGTCCTTGTCGGTATTAATTTTATCATCATTTCCGTAACCTATTGTCTCCGGACCTAGCGCGCCTGGGATATTTCCCAATGTTAAATCATATAAGGCGTCGTTCAGACATAAAGCTTCGACGTACCCCGTATAAAACGGAGTGCGAATCCAAATTCTTGCTTCAGGGGCCGTCCTAAGGGTGTTATCAATCAGAAGCATTTTTCTGATCTTGCCTGTGAATTGATGGTTTTTTCACGAACTTCTTTCTCTCGCAATTACGCCACTACACCCTGTATCACGAAGTACTGATACATCAACGCCATTTATAGAACCATTCGTTATGGGCATGAGGGAATGTCTGACATTTGAATCATCCTGCATGACATTGGAATACGGGTCATCCTGACATGACATTGGATATATAACGGCGGATCGATTTTCCATTGACTGCAACATTGCCGTCCTACCATTTTTGCTCACGTCAACACACTCATCATCTTCCACAAATTTGACATGCCGCTGCCAAAGTCCCCTTTGTTATAGGATTATCAATTGTTAACGGCCAGCATTTGTGTAATTTCTTTTCTTTGGGCGTGCCATCATTTTCTCCGCTGTCTTGTTTATCGCGGTTAAACCTATTATCATAATAATGCCGATTACGTGGAAATCTGTTGTTTTCATTTTGGGCAGAATAACAAGCGCTGGAATCGTGGCCGCCTTTGTGGCATATTCCACAAACTTTGGTGTGTTGGGGTTGAGTAATATGACTTTGTGTCTCCTCGTTATCGTCAGATGTCATATAAGGGTTCAAGTCTTCCCTTTTGGAACAAAGGTTCTTACCCCTTGCTTGAAGAAATCTGTCCGCGCGAGAAGCGATGTCGTTTAAACTAGTGAGTCCTGCCTCTCTAAGATGAACAGCTAAGTCTTTTGGACAACAGGTGAGAAATTGATCAATCACCATAAGATCGGTTAAACCTTGAAAGTCTTGGCTGAAACTTGAGAGTTCACACCACCTTGACAGATACGATTTAATTCGATTCAGTAATTGTAATGGATCCTCATCTGCTGTTTTGGGCTTGACTTCCTTGAACTTAGCCCTATAACCATCTTCGGTCATATTAAATTGAATAAGGAGGGCTTCCTTTAAGCTGGAAAAATCATTAGCTAAGTTGGGAGGCAACTTGCTATAAACGGACAAAGCACGTCCAGTTAAAAGCGCACTTAAATAAAGAGGCCATAAACTTCGATCCCAATTTGAAGATGTCGCATAGCTCTCAAAACGTTGGATGTATGCGTCCATTTCGTCCCTTGATTCGACGAACGGGGCAATATTCGGTACCTTAACATTGGTCAATGGGGATACATTGCTTAAATGGAAGGGGACGGATTGAGACTGATTGGACAGTCGTATTTTTTCCAATTCAAAGGTTCCTGTACGTTCGGCCTTCTTCAGCTTAACCTATCGTCTTCATCTTTATTGAGTGGGCTTACCTCTCTCTTACAAGATGAGCATTCCTTTCAGCTCTTTCTGCTTCTTAAGTTGAGCACTTCCTTTCAGCTTCCTCTTTCTTAGTTGAGCATTCTTTCAGCTTCCTCTTTCTTGAGTAGCAATTCTTTCCGCTCTTTCAGCTTCAATAGTAGGCTCTTTCTGCCTCAGCAACCTTCTCTCTTCTTTGTAAGCCTTCTCTCTTTCTTTAATGAAATTCGAGAGGACTCTTTGCCTTTTAGGCCAATTCTTAGCCATCTGGCACCATGAATTGGTAAGAGTCCATTGTTAATGTTGACAAAGTGGAGAGAGACCATGAAGAATAAAAGAGAGGTCAAGTATCTAATCCAGCAAGACTGTGTATGAAGAAATAATGATGTAATATATTCCTCTCGGATAGAAGGCATCCCAAACGTTTCGAGAATAATTTATACGGTGAGGACACTCCGGGATTCAGTATCAATAAATAGATTGTTGTCTAGGGGTTTGAACAATATTAAATCCTTTATTAAAACTTTGCTGAATAACTAGGCTCAAGCTCCAATGAGAATATTTTCTAATAATCAGGGTCACTGTGCAGGATAGCAAACAATCAAGATAAAGCAGGATAGTTTTACTCATAAGTAATATTAAAAGAAAAATAACCCAATCACAAGTTTCAAGAACGATAGTACGAAACGCAAAAAGCCATTATCATTAAAAAATCTCTGATCTGATCCATGGCAGTATCTAAAATATAGCAATTAACTAAAATTAATAATATCAAATTCCTTACTAGTAATGCTAAATATAATAAATATTCCTATCGTATACAGCTAATATTTTATTACATTTCAATCTGCCTAATAAAATCTTCTTATAATACAAAAATAAAATTGAGTGAATTTATGATAATTAACAACTTAAAAATAATAGTCAGAACATCAATAATAAGAAGTATTTCCAAAATCTTAAATAAAATCTAAACTAGATGAATCTCACAATTGAGAAACCATGGCCTTCAGGTAAGATATAACCAAACATCTTGGGGTAATGTTGAAGATGATATTGGCGAACCTAATGTCAATCAAAGGAGATAGTGTTGATAATATATATATATAATATATAAATATATATTATATATATAATAAATTATAATATATTATATATATATATAGTATAAGTATATAATTATATATATAATATAAAAATAAATATATAATATTAAATATATAGTGATGTTTAACGCTGGGCAAATGCCATGGGCAGGCATTATAAATAAATGAGGGCTTGTTTTCCCCCAGGGGGGCAATATTTTTTTTAAGACTATGGGGCCCCCCATTCATTAAATCCCGACCCAATAACTAGGACATTTAATAAAGTTTAATCTGCTGAAAGGGACAAGACGAGGATGAATAAAAAAAACATTCCAAAAATATAGGATTTACTTCTTATTATCTCATCATTTTTCTATCTGTGATGGAGATAGTAATAGTGAAAACCCAGGAATTCCCTCGCCCAAGACTGGGGGTAAAGTGCCAACATGCACCGATAGCAAAAAGAAGAAGGAATAAATGACGCAGTCGAAAATTGAGCGTCAGACCTTTACCGTCCCTATTATACCTTTTAGTGAGAACTAGTATACAGTTCCAGAAATCCACCTTAGAGTCTTACACGTAATCTCACAGACCCTCACAATGCATTTCTCGTCAAAACATTTAGAAAACATTAAGATAAAAAAAGGACAGTAAGAAGCTTACATGGGCGTTTCAAAGGACTGTTCACCCAGGTCAAAGCCAACAGGAAACCCAATCATCAAACAACATGATTTCGTAAAATCCACAAAAGCACCCTAGGGCAAATTGGTCAATTATCACTATATACATAATACACAAAGTCTAAAACATTGCTCATTTGCAAATCCACTAAAACATCCTTAGGATTGTTGAAATATGAGAAACTATAGATAGTTGGATAAGTTATAACATACAGGAAAAAAAAAACTAAAGCTAAAGATACACGCCAACCACACTAATACAAGCTTTTAACTTTGTTATAGTCATAACATCCAGTTTAACCTTAATAACTACTGTAAATAAAAACCCGCTAATTTGGGCTTTACTAAAATAAACTATATGACACACAAACCATCCAAATACCTACTCATATCCAAATCCTTTCTTAAATGTTGAACTCGAGTCGAGTCATATTCAACAACTTCCTGTGCAAACTAACTTCCAAAAATTAACAACTTTGTTGCAGAATGTAAATGCTTCTTTACATCAAGATGGCTGCTTTCTTAATTTCTTATCTATGCCCCCTGGTCTCCGTCCGTGCTCTACTAAAAGAATTTATGGTCTTCTGTATTTAAAAATTAGATGTAATTTAATAGAATTGTATCATATCCCCTCTGAGAAATGCCACCACAGAAACATATTAACTCCTTACGCCTCTCCTATAGCATCTTACCCTCAAACCATGAAATCACGTCTTGTGTCTCTACAATGCGCTCTCTAATTAGCATAATCTATAGTTCTTTAAATTAAAGGATCCAATAACTTGTGCACAATACTCTAATACTGGCTAAACATAAGAACTATTATTACAGTTTTCTTAAACTTCTCTATGCTTACTGTAAACAATCATTACGAATTATTATACCCAGCATCTTATTATAGCTTTATTTCTTGCTCCCAAACCCACTGATATAGCCTACTTTTTCAAAATTAACTGCTAAATATAATCACACCTAAATCTTTTCTTGGTCCACAGACTCAAGCCAATTCCCATTCACATCGTAATTAAAACTTTATATTTGAGAACCTAGATGAGAAACTTATTCATAATTCATTTGCCACTATCTGCCCACCAAAAGTTTAATCAAGATCAATTATTGTACAGTATTATACATACCATCACATCTCTCTTT